>OZ002731.1:3869288-3944288 GCA_963924305.1 Polygonum maritimum
CACTGGTCAACGTAGGTCAACGCTTGATGGGTGATAAGAGGTGCTGACGTCATCAATGGCATATGATGACGTCATCCTGTAATTTTGAAAAAAAGGTAGTTGCAAAATTGGAAAAAAGCCTATGGGACCTCATTGTTTTTCCTTGTAGCCTATTTACTCCATGACAGTTCCTTGTAGCCTATCTAAAATCATGTACCCATTTTCGTCATGATAATATTTAGATTTATATTTTAGGATACACTATTACTTAATTAAATGATTACATGATTTTAGATAGAACAAAGTATTAAATTTAATAGTCATAAAATGATAAAAATAAGGATAAACTTTTGGGAATTTCATTTTTATACCCTTCTCTTCTTGACAGTTCCTTTTGGTATCCTAAGAAAAAAAGTTTTCCCTGGCCTTTTGTTACACCTATCACGTATGGTTTAGACATTTTCGTTTCCATAAACAAAACTTTATCTAAAACCATTTTTCATCCATAAAAAATATATTCTTCTTGAAATTTAAATAAAAACTAATTTAGAAAATTAAATTATGGATATTTATTCCACTTGATTTTTATTGAATTTAAACGGAAATTGTATCGAACAAATTTAGCCATATAGCTTATTCCACTCGATGTTTTTTAATGGTTGGTCAAACCCTATTAATTGAACAAAGTTTATTTTTTATTTAAATTTAAAACAAAAATTGTCTTTATTTGGAATCAAAAATGGGTTCAAATAGAGTTTTTGTCACAAAAGAAAAATGTGTAAACCACAGGTGTACCAAAAGGCATTTAAAAAAAAGGGTACCAAAATAAATTTCTTTAAACTTTTATATATTATTATTAAATCAATAATTAATTAATTTAACTTTTAATATGTAGTAATACTTAGATAGATTTGTCTAATATATGAAGCATTTATTTCAAAATTTTCGAATTTAAATACCTAGTTTTTAGGAGAATTAAATATTTATTAATTTATAGTATTATTAGTTAAAATTTACCGTGAACCAAATAATTATGTAAAAACACCAGAATTTGACGGGTAAATGAAATGCATAATAAGCTTACAAGTTATAGGAAGGCTACTAAGTAGAGCTGTCAAAATCTGACCCGACCCGAATAATCGATCCAAACTGATTGAAAATTTTAGGGTTGAAACCCGACCCGAAGAGTAGCGAGCAAAGAAAAAACCGAACCTGATTGGGTTGAAACCCGAAACCGACTCGACCGACCCGCTTTTCTTATATATATGTAGAATAAAGAAATTTTCTTGTAAATATTATAATATATCATAAAACCTATTATAAATAAAATATTATTATAAAAATCTATTAAAATTAATACTTTATTATTAAGTATTACTCCCTCCGTCCCATTGAGTTTGTCTCATAGGACAAATTTTGCGGTTATTAAGGAAGTGATAAAGTAGATATTGAGATATGGGAAAGTGGATAAAAGTTAAAATTGGATGAGGATAGTTTTGTAATTTTATATGTGTAAAAAGTTGAAAAGAGATAAAGTAGAATGAAAAGTTGGATTTTGGGTGTAAAAAGTGAGTTTGAATAAAGGTAATATTGTAAGAAATTGTTGATATAAAAGGAAAGAGGACAAACTTAAGGGGACGCCTAAAATAGAAACGAGACAAACTCAATGGGACGGAGGGAGTATTATTTAATCATAATATTATTTTAATAATTATTCAAATTCTTCACCCATTAGGTTGACCCAAATCTACCCGACCCGACCCATTTGACACCTCTACTACTATGTACTAAGTATTTAAACAAATACAAGTACACATACCTTGCCAAATTTGTTCGGTTACACAATAATTAATATCTGTTAGAAAAATATAGATTTAAATATTCAATACTAATATCCAATAATTCAAGTGGAGTATAATAAAAATATGTGTATATTAATATCAAATATGATTTGTTTTTTTTTCAGAAGCATATCAAATATGGTTTTATCTAATAATTCTGTGACAAAAATTGGAATTTTAAAATTATTTTATTTGAATGAACTATTATTCAGATTTGGTTTAGAATTTTTGTTAATGGGTAATTCTACTGCAATAATCTATTTAATAATAGATGACTAAATTTCTTAACTCTTTTTCTATGTAGATTTTTTATTAAAATTATCGAAATTAAATTTGGATAATAGTATAAAATAGAACAAAAAAATATCCAAATTCAAGTTCTATGGAGTATTTTATATGCATATGTGTGTACATAAATTTTTTATATGTTGGGTCTATAATAAAAATTTTGTCTATAATAAAATTTTAATTGCTATAAAATATATATCAATTATAGTTCGAACAATAAAATTGGGTTCGATAAAAATCGTAATATGGTTCAAGGTAGAGTTGACACTTGTCATTTTATATATATTATTTTGATCCCCACTTTGGTATATTGTAGTATGATGATTTATTTCAACTAGTTTAAGTCTCATGCCATATGCGATTAATGTCTAATATAGCTGTTTAATTGTTTATATGTTCAAAGAGATATTATCGTGGCTGACTACTATAACATGTATGTTATTTTAACTAGTATAGTAAGCCCTACATGATACTTTTCTAATTGGAAAGGAATTCGATATATGTCAAGAGAGTCAAGAAAAATCAACATCGTAATTGGATAAAGTTTGTTAAAGTTATTATAAAATAAATGTTTATGATAATTTAAAACATTTAAATTGAGTAATATAGATAAAAAGAAATAATTTTTTAATATCTAAAATGTACAATTACAAAAAATATTAATTAGTTAATAAAAAACATTTTTTAATTAAGATTAGAAAATGTTAGAATAAACAGGTGGGTTAGGTGGGTAATTAAATTTATTTAGAATTTTTTTTAAAATATGTATTAATTTGAAAATGTATCATATGGCTCATTCTTTTGTGAAGATATTGTTTCATAAATTATATATAGAGAGATTTATTATGTACAAGAACCATCATTCTAAACTTTTTTAAGAACTATATATTTTATTAAAATATTCATTAAAATTTAAATGATCAAGATGTCCATTTTTATTTAATAGTATTTTTATATTATCTATAAATAAATTGATAAGATTCACACACTTCAATTTAAATAATTAAAGTGTGTTTTTTAGATTAGTTCTCCATATAATTCAGTGAATTGAATTATCTATTAAAATAAATGTGGCACTTGACAATTACGTACGAAAGATTTGAATTTTGAACACAAGAGATCTGAAATGGACGGAAAAGGAGGATATCTCAGTTGACTTGAAGGTATATATAGTGGCCTTTTTTTTATTTTTTTCAATGAAAGGTGATTCATTTATTAACAAGATAATTATAGCAATTTTTGGGGAGGTTCGCATGAGAATGGGTCTCTAAGGCTTTGTTCGTTAAAATAAGGTTGTTGGAGAGGCGTATGTTTTTAAAGAGGTTTTTTTAAAAATAGTTGTAGGTTTTTTAATAGGTGGAGGTTTTCTTTTTTAAAACCTGCTAAAACCTAATATGATGTTCGGTACTAAAAGCTTTTAAGTAGGTTTTGCTTTAAAATTACAAAAAAAATTACTAATAAAATCAATGAACAAAAAATTTGAGTTAAAAATTTTCGGAAACCTCCGAAAATCTATCTCAACCGAGGATTCTGTTTTATCCTTTCAAACCTCATAGAAAACGTACTAAGACTTTAATCTCCAAAAGAACCTTATCTTACCAAACATCTATTTAAGTAAGTTTTAAATTGTACAAATCTTCAAAAAGCTCTGTAAACCTATGCCGAACAAGGCCTAAGAAAGAAATATGAATAAACATTGGATATATAAAAATTGGTCCTTAAGTGTAAATCATTGTGACTTGTTAGATGAAGAAGATTAGTGACTAACATCTCACATGGGCCTCTTTTGTATTTTTTAAAGGGTGTTGCGTTTTGACGCATACCCAAATCTTGAATTAGCGCACATATAAAAACCTGCATATTTACAAAATTGCCCTCCTCATTTTGGGTAGAGAAATCTGCTTGCTCTCCTCCCAAACCCTCCCGACTGCGCTCTCGGCATCCCATTGCCGCCGATCTCGATCTTAGCACAGCCCCCACCGACTGCGCTCTCGATCTCAGCGCAACCCCCACCGACTACGCTCTCGGTCTCAGCGCAGCCCCCACCGCCGCCGTCCCCCAACCCCTCAGCGTGTTGATATACCAAACACTGGTAAGCTTTTCCCTGAATCTCCTTATCGCCGCTGTCGTCTTCCTCTTCTCCGTCCACGCCTACACTTCCCTCGGCACCAGCAATTCCTTCCGTGGACTCCATCCTCTAGGTCTTCTCTCACTCTCTTCTCTCACTACAACGATTTCTTCCCTTCGATTTTTTATTTTGATCTGTGTACTGAATTGGTTTACGCTTGATTGCGATCGAGGATTGTGTTGTAATTGTTGAGGTCTTGTTTGTGGATTAGACGAGAGTTACTTTGATTTGAAGGTGATTAAGTGCAAGGATGGCTCCAATTCCTTCACCGTTGACCGAGTCAACGACGACTTCTGCGATTGTCTTGACGGCATTGATGAGCCTGGTCAGTCCACTACACTCTTCTCCCTCCCTTCATTCTCTGAATTTTAGCTCCGATTTCCCACATTCGCAGCCTCACTACCACCAACATAGTCCTTGTAATCTGTTCATTTACTACAAGTTTGGCAAAATGATCTTGTTTCTGACATGATTATTGGTCATTCCTTTGTAATAATGTTGGAAGGAGCTCAGGTTTCTTGATTGAACAAGTGTGATTGTTTGGAGATCAGGAACCTAATCTGTTGTGAAATTGTAATCCAAGAGTGAAACAAATGGATTTCCTGTTATTTGAGTAGCATGAATTCTAGCAATATCTCAAATAGTGTTTGCTTTTCTTAGGGCTCTGATGAAGTTTCTGAACTTGTGTTCAATTTATTGAATATAGTGATTACGTTTGTGTGTGCTAATGTGTGTTAGCTTTTTTAAGGCTCTGATGAAGTTTCTGAGTTAGTTCTTACTTGACTACATGATAGATAGATCAAAGAACTGAACATTTTTGTATTTGTCACTTTGATCAATTTCAGAAGCTTATGATCCTCTTGATCCTAATGGAAATATCACTATCAAGTGGGACGTCATTCAGTGGACGGCTGATGGTTATCTCATAAGCTCTTCCTTCCCTTATTATGAGATAGCAAGGCATGCTAACGAAATTTGTGCATATGCCTTGTTGATAAATGTAGTCTCTTATTAGTTGCCCTCTACTTTGTCTGAATCAATCATTGAGATTGGAATTGTTTATGGGACTTGCATTCTATCTATCTGACATCTATTTTTGAAGAAGCTTGTCTCAGAAAAAGGATTCTCCGGATAACCAATCTAAAATACGAAATTGCAGGCGGTTGTCACCATATTCAGCTTTCAACAATTCAAGTGTGGGAGAAGAACGGAGAGCTTATGGTAGCTGAACGCAAGGAAGAGATCTTTCGTAATAGGATTGCGGAGTTGGAAACCGAGGCCAAACAACTCAAAGCTGCGTTAGAGAAGAAACCCCCAACTAATATTGACGTTGAAGTGGAGACACAATTCAAGATTAGGGTGGAAAACAATTGAGTCATTTGTTATCGTTTATGATTGGTGTCTTTTTAGTTGATTGTGGACAATAGGTTGATGCTTTGATGATGGTACTTGGCCCTTATGTGACATTTTATGGTTTATTTGTCGAATGTGGATGTTGTTCTATGTTGTTGTATGGCTTCTATGTGCTTTATGTTTCTTATGTGGTTCCATTTATAATTAGTTTTGTTATTATGTTGAATAATGTGGTTGAAAATGTCTTGAAGAAAAACACACAAGTACCATCAATTTTCATAACACCAAACACATGACTCGATTAAAATGTGTTAGTTGTGGGTTAAGTAATGCTATACTCGATTAAAATGTGTTAGTGGTGGGTTAAGTAATGCTATATAGATGCGATTTTCAACTTTTCACATTCTGATAAATCGTCTATTATTATTTTTTTTTGGTCGGAAAAACGTGATATGTCCATACAAATATCATGGACAAAGTTTAAGGTCCATATGTTTTTCATGGACGAAAATTTAATACCCGTTAAAAAATGTTGGACAAGGTTCTTTAACTAAAACTGATGAAACACCCGGCCATTGAAAATGTATGGACAGTATTAACTTGTCCACCAGTTTTCTGTAGTCATGTATGAACCGTCCATCCCTTTTTAATGGACAAAGGGGGTGCGCTATAACGAGATTCGGGGGTGCGTCAAATCGAAGAGCCGTTTTTAAATGAATGAGACATTTTCGTCTGTGTCCTATTCTAATCCCCCCAACCCCAGCTTATTTCACGCATAACATGTTTTCCCATTCCTTTGGTTTTCGATCGAAATCTCCCCCTGTTTGATTTGACCTTGTTGTTTCATCTCTCACTCAACCTCTTCTTATGTCTTTATCTACAAGTTCGTAATTATAACTTTCTTTATTCAATGAGTTTTTGCTCTGTTTTCAACTTCCTATCTCTTCCTACATGTTTGAATTTATTCTCCTCAAAATTTGCTTAAACATGGCAATTTGTGATGATATTTGTCATAGGGCCGAATGACTGAAAACCACCCGTATAATATCCCATATTGCTCTAAACCACCATTTTAATACATATTTACCGAGAGACACCCCTATTTCCACTTCTGTTAATAAACAACAACCCCATCTAAATTCCTCGTTAAATGTTCGTCTATATATGCGCGCATGCGATGTAACTTTGAACTACAATTTCGATTTATTTTACCTTTTTTTTATCTGTGACATCTGAAAGACGCAATTTAAATAAGTTTGTCTTCGATTGAAACTAGAAAACTCAATTAAGATCTCAAAAACTCATCCCCTCATGAAGCTCGACAGCAGACGAGCGAGGACTGGAAAGCGAGGAGCTCGATAGTGAGTCCAACCGACATTTGTAAAATTCCGACGACTGAAGACATTTGACGATTGAGAATTGAATGATCCAATTCAGTTGCCATCAAAGCTCTTTTGTTTTTAAGTGTAAATCCTGGTAAACCCAAACTTCGTTATTTGTAAATTATTGGTTTTTTGATTGATATGGTTGGGATTGGATGGAATGCGGTGTTTATATTCTTCATCGGTTTAGAGATAGAACTCACATTGAATCGACGGATTGTCATTAGTGTGAAATTAAAGGTTAAATCTTAGTAAGCCCTAAATTAGGATGCTAATCGAACAAATTGGTGAAGTTGGGGTTGGATTTGTAACGAAAAAAGATCAATTGAATGAAACATTTACAATTACAATGGTGAATTTGAGCTCAATTTGTACAGCAAAGGCTCGATTGAGGAATCTCTGAATTGGGGGTGAATCTCTGAAGAATAATTGTATGGAAAATATATAGCTCTAAATTGGGGGTGAATATCTGAAGAATAATTATTGTAACAAATAACTAACTTACATAAAACTAATGTAACAAAAAGCTAATTAATGTAACAAATAACTAACCTACATAGAATTAGTTTACCAAAAACTAACTTAATTCACATTAAATTTATAAATTTTACATTATTATTGTAACAAAAAAAATGACTTACATAAAATTAATGTAACAAAAAACTAACTTATATAACTTGTAACAAAAACTAACTTACATAAAATTTATCTAACAAAAAAACTTACATAAAAGTAATGTAACATAAAGATAAATTAGGTAACCAAATATACCATACATAAATAAACTGATCTACAGAAAATTACCCTACATTAAAATCTGTGAATTTTGTCTAGCAAAGTCTAATATGTTTAATGTAAATAATAGAACAAAAGTACTATACAGTCTATACACGTATTTTCTTTGGAGTTACAACAAACAAGCGATAGCATCGCCAGTAGGTGGCCGCATAACGGAGAATTGTGGTGGCCGGCACCGGTGACGTTTGCTTTGGTGGCCGGCGACGGCGAGGAGGATGGCGGCCCAAGGACGGTGGTGTATAGTGGTGGTCGGTATCGGTTGTGACTTGTGACGGGTGGGGATCGGCGGAAATCAAGGACTAAATGTGTAATATATATATATATATATATATATTAAAGTTCAATAGTGGACAATTAAATATGAGTGAACAAGTGAACAATTGTAGGTCTTTAGATACTATTCCAATGGATGGTCCAGATTACATATAGAAATTTGGCCCAAATTCAAATTTCAACCTCATCCTTTAATTTGGAGTGTTAATTAATTTTTGGATTTATAGAAAAATCACAAAAAGAAATCCCTTAATTATAGTAAGTGTTACTTAATTTTCAAATTTCAACTCAATCTCGTAATTATAGCAAGTGTTAATTATATATTGGATATTCACACGTCTTGTACGAATTATTAAATATATATACATGTTATAGTCTTGTATATACATCCTGTGATCATTATATACACTATATTTACAGTCTTGTAATTTTCGGATTTATAGAAAAATCACAAAAGGAATCCCTTAATTATAGTAATTGTTAATTAATTTTCAAATTTCAACTCAATCTCGTAATTATAGCAAGCGTTAATTACATATTAGATATCCATATGTCTTGTACGAATTATTAACTATATACACATGTTGTAGTTTTGTATATACATCATGAGATCATTATATACACTATATTTACAATATTGCGGCAGAATTGATTAATGTACGATTAAACATATGAATACAATAGATTTCATATACATTTCTCAGGTTGTTATATACAGTAATACTGTACATATATACATATTGATCTGTAGAAATAGGTCACATAAACAATCTAACCACAAGAAATTCCGTATATACATGCCTTACGTTTTCATATACAATATTATTATACACATATACATCTTGATCTGAAGAAATAGGTCACATAAACAATTCAACCACAACAAATTTCGTTTATACACCCCTCAGGTTGTCATATACAATATTACTGTACATATATACAATAATTGGCAACGTGGTGGTTGGTGATGGCTTTGGCGACGTGGTGGTTCAATGTGGTGGTTCCGACGAGACCTTCCAGCGAATTGGTGGTTCTGACGGCCGGCACAATGGTGGTTCGATGTGGTCGACGCAATGGTGGTGACCGGCGAAATACGGTGGAGATATACTAAATCAAATCAATCATATACGTAATGAAAAAATTATATACATTCCTCGGGTTATCATATACAATATTATTGTACCTATATACATCTTAATCCGCAGAATTAGGTCACAGAAACAATCAAGTGGAGACAAATTTCGTATATATATTCCTCGGGTTGTCATATACATTATTATTGTACCTATATACATCTTGATCTGTAGAAATAGGTCACGTAAACAATTTACACAAAAATCACGCCATATACTAAATCAAATCAATCATATACATAATGAAAAAATTATATACAAAATTACCTTATGCCATATTTATACGATTAATAATGCGCAGCATGGTGGTTCGTGGTGGCTTTGGCGACATGGTGGTTCGATGCGGTGGTTCCGATGGGGGTTTTGCGCAATGGACGGCGAACCACCGGAATATAAGCCGGCGAACCACCACGACGACCACGACGACGACGAATGGACGATTGCGCAATGGACGGCTCACCACAATACATGTCGGAGATCACCACGATCGGTTCTGCGTAATGGAATGGAGTAATGGACGGCGAACTACCGCAATACAGGCCGGCGAACCGCCACGTCGACGGCAAATGATGGACTGCGAATGGGCAACTGCGCAACGGACGACGAACAGCAATGGAGGACGGCGACGTGGTTGTCGGCGAAGTGGTGGAGGCTGCAATGGAGGCCGATGATTTTTGGGAGCGTCTCTTCTGGATCTACAATGGAGCGTAAATTGTGATTTTATAGAATTGTATTTATGGTAGTTATAATTGATAGATGATGGAGAAAATCTCTCCTATTTAAGATTTTTTGTGATTTTCTTATTTTTGGATATTATGGACTAATATCTCACCATCCATTACAAATCCGGATGAGATTTGTTCACTTGTTCTCTATAGAAGGTTGTTCACTATAGAACCTACCTATATATATATATAGAGTTAGGTTCCAGTGAGGACTACTCTTATGGTAAGGCCAACCACTTACAGTAAGGTAGTAAACTCATCAATTGGATTTACCTCCTTACCTTATAATAGATGGTCCATATTATTTTAATTTTTGTATTTTTTAAAAAATCTTAAAAAAAATTAATTTTTTAATTAATTTTGATTAATTTTCGTTTTCAAAAAAATCGAATAATATAAAAATTGAACTTACTTTAATAAAAATTGAACTAACGCTAAGAAAAAATTGAACTTAATGTACAAAAAATTGAACCCGTAGAAAACTACAAATTACAAAATTGAACTTCTAGTGCACGTAATTGAACTTTTAACATAATAAATTGAACGCTTTTGTTGTAAAAATTGAACTACCACATTTCAGGATTATAATCATTGTATTTGTGAAGAAAGGTATTTATTTATTTTTTTAGTTTTTTTATTTTTTTAGTTTTTATTTATGTATTACAGAAAAAATATTTTTGAATTAATAAATTATTAAACTAAAACAAATTTATTTTTGTGAAAATGGAATTATACAAAAAATGAACTCAACAAAAAATTGAACTAATAGTTAAAAAAAATATCGTTTTCGTTAAAAAAAAAAACTCTATCATGAAATTTTTTTTTTAAAAAAAAAAACTGGACCGTTCATTATATAATAAGGAGATAAATCTAATGAGTCATAGGGTACTAAGAGCTTACCATATGAGTAGTCCTTACCATAAGAGTAGTCCTCGCTTGAACCAAAACCTATATATATATATATATAGAATAATGCTCTAGAGTACCTAGTGAGTTATAGGGTACTAAGAGCCTCCATCTAAATCGTCCAATTAGTAAGAATTAATGACTAAGATTAAATTAAAAAGAGTGCAAAATTAGATGAAAGCTGAGATGCACTAGATTAAAACCAAATTGAGAAAATCTCTCTCAACCGTATTTTAAGGACCTGATTTGCTTCAATCTCTATCCATATCTCTCATATATCAAAAAATTCCATAACCGTCTCTTCTGCTTCGTTTGTTTCAAGCGTCAATCTCGATCGCCTTCTCTTGCTCCTCGTCATCCAACAAGATGCTCCGATCCTCTCCACAAACGGATGTGGCTTCTTCGGTACGGCGGCCCCTTCGTATCCTGCTCCGGCGAAGATCGTCTTCCCTGAGGAGCCGGCCGTCGGGACTCACAGCAGAGGCAGCTGGAGACACGTGTTCTACAAGATTAGGGCCGAGTTCAGGCAGATCATCTGATCTCACGGCGATGGCCTCCCTGTCACCTTCAGGTACGATTCCAAGGACTACGCCAAGAACTTTGATGATTCTGTTCTCAGGAGATCTGCCACTCTCCATTGATCGAGGTTTTGCACTGTTCTTAAAGGGTAATTTCGTCATGTTGACTGTTTTTTTTGGAGCTGAAAAGTCGGTGCGTAAATCTAGGACTATATTCGTTGATTATTATTACTCCGTAGTGTATAGTATGATATGATGGTGCCTCTTCTTGTGTTCATTCTCATCGGAGAATATTATTGTATGGTGTCGGTTTGTGGATAAAAAGAAGAAGAAGATCTGGGAATATTATCATACTATGCAATATAGACTAAAACATAGATTATTGTTAGTACACAAAATATGTCGTGTACAAGTTTCAACTCCTTCTTTAATGTTCTTCTTCTCCAAGCCTCTCCACCTTCAATGACCTGCAAAACAATGGACCTAGGGGCGAGCGACCCCTAATCCACCTCCGATGCATAAGTCAATAAGGGCAATGTCGATTAAAGGCGTCAGGCAGAGCGATAGCTTAGAACTTACCAGGCACATGGCGAATGCATGTGTATTTATAGAGGAAGGGGACAGGCAAAGGGGCGCGCGCCCCTAGGGCCGGTTGGGCCTCCTAGGGTTAGGGCGGATAACTTGTTCCCCAAGTCAACCGATATCTTATCCCATCTAAGGATAAGATCTTCCTCCATAAATATTATCCTAATCTAGAGTAACTACCCTATTAAAGGATAAAGCAGAAATAAATACGGATAAACATAATAAATAAGATAAGGAAATAAATAATATATGCTAACTAATTGACGTCGGAATCATGCCCGCCTACAATGCCCCCTCCGGATCCCATATACTCGTGTACCAAGTACTATCCCGTTTATAGGGACCGGAACTAAAGCAGTGAGTGGCCATGCAGATTAGGGAGCTCTCATTCATATATTCATATACTCATATACTCGTATATTCATATATTCGTATATTCGTACATCCGTATGTCATGAATACGGGATCCTTGCAACTCCTACGCATACGTCGCGTAGGGCCTTCGTAGGGTGTTTTCCTTGGCCAACTTATTCCGTTAGCGCGATGAGATAACGTTGGTATTTTTTTTATGTAAGACACGATCTAATGCAAAAGAAAAATTTAGACGGAATGCAAAACTTTAATTAGGAATTTAAACATGAATGTCATGAATCCTAAGACAAGCTAATAAATGAAAAACTAAGGGGGGGCCTCATCAAAACCACATGGGAAAAAGATTACCGCCCCCACTACATGAAGTCCTAATCCTCGGCTGACTCAACTAGGGCCACGCAGGGCCGGGAGTCGCCGGAATCACGCTCGCGCCCGCAGGGGAGAGGCCGCACTTGAGGCGGTCGGAACCGCGCTCGCGGTGATCCGGGTCGCGCTCTCGGTCGGTGCCGGTGACGATGTCCACTCACCCGAGCCTATTATCGCCATCCACGGTCCCCTCATCGGGCCGGATCCCTTTCGCGCACAATCTTGCCTGAAATTGGTTGCCCCATACTCGTACAATTACACCCTTGCCCGCAAATTGAATCATTTGATGCAAGGATGAAGGTACCGCTCTCATGCCATGGATCCAAGGGCGCCCTAGTATCAAGTTGTATGGTCCCGGGACGTCGACGACTACGAACTCAGTGGGATGCTCCTTTCCGGCGAGGCTCACGCGAGTCTTTAGGACTCCAAGTGGAAAAGTGGGATATCCACCAAGTCCGGAAAGTTGCATCTTGACTTCTTCAAGATCTTTTTTGGATTTCCCGAGTGACTTGAGCATGTCGTAGACTCGTAGTACATCACGTCGACCGAGCTACCGGAATCCACTAGGGCTCTGTGGATCTTGACGTCACCGAGCTCTACCGTCAGGACAAGCGGCTCGTTGTGCGGGTATTGGATGGTAACCAAGTCTTCATCACGAAAGACGAGCCCCGGACTGCGAGGTCCTTGCGTGGGACGCGGCTCGGCATGCTAGACGTGCGTCACCTCTAGCTCGTGGCACTCCATGCGAAACCGACTTCTTGACTCCGGATCATCTCCCTTGTAAATAGCCGTGATAGTTTGGACCACCTCAATTTGCTTGGCATGCGTTCCCTCATCGTCCGAGGTCTTAACGTATTGTTGGAGGTGTCCTTTCTTCATGAGCCCTTCAAGGTACTCTTTGTAAGGCCCGCAATTCTCGGTCATGTGCCCCCTGGACCGGTGGTATGCGCAGAACTTGCGACCGCGCTTACTATCCTCCGTATCTTCCCCTTTTGGCGGGAACTTGAACCACTCGAAATTCCGAATCCGGCTCAAGATACGGTAGATCGGGATGTTGAATGTGGTATACACGGCTTGCACTTGGTCTACCCTCTTTTGCTTGTCGGCGCTCGGCTTTGGCGATCCGCGCGATTGGCGGGGAGGCGTGGCGGACCGGTCGCCGTTTTCCTCGTCCTCCAATTTAGCGTATTGGTGGACTCGGTCCTGCAACTCGTTGAGCGTGGAGGGTAGGCGCAATGTCAGGCTTTCCCGGAGCTTGGACTTTCTCGGCACCGCCCGGCGGAAGGCGGCCATGGTAGTTCTCTCATCGCACCCGTCGATTTGAGCGTAGCACTCCATAAAGCGGTTGGTGAACCGACGGAGGCTTTCATCCTTGCGTTGCCTTAGGCTGAGCAACATATCCAAGGAGACCGCATCTCGGTTGTTGGCAATGTATTGCTTGACGAAGGCCGAAGCCAATTGCCCCCAAGACCGAATCGACCCGGGCTCTAAGCCTTGGAACCACCTAACCGCGCCTTTCCCGAGGCTCCCGGGAAACATCTTGCACATGATGGCGTCGTCGGACACCCATAACGCCATCGTGTGAGTGTAGTCGGCGATGTGGTTCACGGGATCCGACGCGCTGTCGTAGACCGTGAAGCTTGGCGGCGAGAACTTCTTGGGTGGCTCCGCCTGCTGAATAGTCCTATGTAATGGTGTCGAAGTCACCAGAGCCAACTTTTGCTCCGCTCGATCCTGAGCTGACTACGGGAGCCCTCCCCGACTCTTAAGCAAGTCAAGTAGCCTTTTCTCGGTCCGGTCTTCGGCTCGATCCTCAATCTCGCGATGCTCGTCGCGGTCAAATCTGTCCTCATCCTCGTCGTACCGACTTTCAGGATGGTACCGATCATGGTATCGGAATTTCCGTTGATCACTTTCTGACCCGCGGTCGCGGGTCAAGTCGCTCGCGGAATCGCGTGTTTCTGCGCGATTCCCGCGCCCGCGGGGCTCGTTTCTGCGCCCGCGGGTGGTGCGTTTTCTGTGACTCTTTTGCTTGTCGCGGCCGTTTTTTGGGGATTCGTACCCGCGTTGGTTGTAGGCCCGCAAGCTCTCCTCCTCGGTGGAGCGGGAATTCTCCCGCGGATCCCGGCTTCGGGTCCGCTTGCCGCGCTCGCGGTCTCCACCTCTTTTCGTCCCCTAGGGGCTCTCAGGTCGCTATCCGAACCGTTGCTCTAGGCTCCCGTGGGTTCCGGGGTCTGGTGGTCGTCGGGAACATGGATGACACTAGCCAAACGTTGCGGTTGGCGGTTCTCGCCGACCGGGCGTTTTCCTTGTACTTTCTCGAAGGAAAACTTCAACGTTGCGATCTCCTTCTTGGCTTCCTCGAGTTGAGACCAAAGGTGAGACCTTTCTTCATCGTCTCTTCCTGGCATATCGCCTGTCATTCCCGCAACATCTCCCAGCCCGACCACCTCTCGCGATCCGAGCGCACCGCTCCGGTGGGCTCGCGAGCTATCGTGGTTGTGCGAAGGCTCTTGGATGCGCAGGGACGAACGATCATGCCTTCTTCCGGGAACGGAGTCGCGCGAACTCCTGATTGCCATCAACTCGGGCTGAAATAAGTAGTCAAGGTCAACCTGAGTCTCAATAGGCGGACCCGAACTACTTGCTACATTCAAACCAACGCGCTCGAACCGCGGTGCGTTGTTCGTATCCTGCTGAATACGAGGCTCCTCGTAACCCTCACCCGCACCCGCGGAAGGGGGGTGGTGCTCGTGGTGACCGAGGCGATCGGGAAGATCCCCGGTCTTGCGCCCGCACCCGTGGTCGCGGGTCTGTCCTAGCGACGATCGCGCGAAGCCTCGCGGCTTTCCGCGCGGTCGATGGCGTTGTTCTCGGCGGCGGTCGTCCCCAAGCTGGCAGGGGCGACGTAGTGGCCGGCGTCGTCGGCCTGATCATAGGCGATGGCGTTGCCCCCAGTGTTTAGGGTTTCGCCGTCGTCAACGAACACTGCGACCTCCTCTTCTGGGATAGATCCCAAAGTCATCTCGTTCAGCGGGAAACGTTTCTTGGATCGATAATCAACAAGAAAAACGTTCGCTTCCCCACGGACGGCGCCAAATGTTAGTACACAAAATATGTCGTGTACAAGTTTCAACTCCTTCTTCAATGTTCTTCTTCTCCAAGTCTCTCCACCTTCAATGACCTACAAAACAATGGACCTAGGGGCGAGTGACCCCTAATCCACCTCCGATGCTTAAGTCAATAAGGGCAATGTCGATTAAAGGCGTCAGGCAGAGCGATAGCTTAGAACTTACCAGGCACATGGCGAATACATGTGTATTTATAGAGGAAGGGGACAGGAGAAGGGGGCGCGCCCCTAGGGCCGGTCGAGCCTGCTAGGGTTAGGGCGGATAGCTTGCTTCCCAAGTCAACAGATATCTTATCCCATCTAAGGATAAGATATTTCTCTATAAATATTATCCTAATCTAGAGTAACTACCCTAATAAAGGATAAAGCAGAATAAATATGGATAAGCATAATAAATAAGATAAGGAAATAAATAAGATATGCTAACTAATTGATGTCGGAATCATGCCCGCATACAATTGCCCCCTCCGGGACCCATATACTCGTGCACCAAGTACTATCTCGTACATTCGTACATTCGTACATTCGTACATTCGTACATTCATACATGCATACATTCGTATATTCGTATATTCGTATATTCGTTGGCCAAACGCATGCGAATAGTGCGTGACTTGCGTAACACGTGTGATGGCGTTACACACGGCGCCAATCCGCCTATGAGTCTAGTGTTCGATTCTCTATATCGGAAAAACGTTTAAAAATCAAGAAAAATATGTGAAAACGATTCTCGGGGCGTCCCCCAAATGAAAGCGTTTGTAAAACAAAAAGATCCATTTTGAAAAAGTGGGCCCTTGCCAACATATTGAATCTTGCACTCTCATCATGGGAGATCTTTCTTTTTTTCACTGCCATTTTGAAGTGCAAAGCACTAGCCCAAATGCCCCCTGTCCTAACACCGCAGCCATAACACATGGGCCCTTCCAAGCCTTGCCATTATCGGGATGCACTCCCCATGGCTAATCGAGGCATCGTATTGCCAACTCGGAAGGTTCGTGGCCCTCGTGGGTGTGCGCACCGCACCATAACCCGCTTAGCGGCTCTCCGTAGGATGCTTGGCATATCTTGGCGGTTTCCCACTGCACCTACCGCACTCGCGGTGTGCCGCCCGCGCTCGCGGTTCGTTTCGTAGGACTAATCAAGGCTCTTTGAGGGTTCCCTGCGCCCGCGGCTCCCGGTCCCGCGCTCGCGGTTCTTGCGGTCGAATTCGAACCAATAGCGTGTTTTGTGTTGGAGTCGGTTAGTACCAGTCTTTTGATGTCGGCTCTGGGCATGCAAGTTGACGTCATACTGCCCCCGCTCGACAGACCATCTTGCGACTCTTTCCGAGAGGTTCGATTTCGCCAGCACAGATTGGAGCGGGTAAGCGGTTCCCACATAGACCGGATGCTCCTACTACGTAAGCCTTGGTGTCCTTATTTCGTTGTGGGCACACAGTCGTTCTTGGGAGGGTGCTCGGAACCCGCAATTTCTCAATGAAAGCAATCTTTTTCATAGGAGGGTCGATTGTCCCTTCGCATGGGACATACCTCTTTTCGTACCCAGGTTCGTACCCGATTTCGAGCCATCTGGAGCGAGTTTCTAGCATTGGCTCTTGAAAACAAAAGATAGTGCGCTCCCTAAGCTTTCCGAGACATCTTGAATCATCCCGATCGGATGACCGTAGCTCATGAACAAGCCTGCGCAACGCAGCAGGGCGTTGTTGTCACGAGAGCCAGATTGCTCCGACTTGATCCGCGATTTCGGACCAACTGGAGTGCGATTCCGGCCTTGGCGCCAAGAGAAGACTTGTAGGTAGACCTGGCAAAATCTGACCCGACCCGAAAAACCGACCCGACCCGCCCGAAATTTTCTGGGTCATAACCCGGAAAAGTAAACCCGAAACCCGATTTTACCCGAACCCGATGACCCGGGAAATTTCTGGGTCAAACCCGTTTGGATTTGGTTAACCCGTTGGGTCGAACGAAAAACGGGAATGGTGAAAAAAATTCACACATTGTTGGGTTCGATTGTAATGATTTGTCTTCCTCTCGTCATTAGCCGAACTCATCTCTAATTGATTGATTAAAAGATGATTCTTTATAAAGAAAATCGACTCGAGTAATTGATTTTGAACATGAAATATACCAATTGATTAAAGGTGTACTAAGTTAGTGTCTCTTAAATTGATGTATACTTCTCAAGGTTTGAATGTTTTTTTGCTTTGTTGAACTAGAATGAGAATCTAAGTTCTGAATTGATTTGTAAAGTTGTTCTAGGTTACATTAATGTTTATAGTTTTATCAAAGTTAAAATATGTAAATGATGAGAAATATTATACTTTTAAAATATGTAAATTACAAGCTTCTTATTCTAGTATGATATATGCATACAAGAACTCCAGGATTTAAGTTTTCATACAAATTACTTTTTATCTAACGTGTTTGTTTTTTTTTTCTTCATAATCAATTTTGGATCTCTAGGATTTGAACTTTAAGGTTAATCATCTCTTATTGAAATTCTTTTAGAAAACACCATGAATGTGAAATTGAAACTTGTTTTTGTTGTCTTTGTGTTACTCATCCCACTTAGTCTAGCACATGATTGATTACAAAAATCTTGTCAACATAGGTAGATATCACGTAAAAATCTTGTTTTTGTTGTTTTTGTTGTCTTTGTGTAACTCTTGTATTAAAAATCTAAATCCTTACATATAGGTGTCAATTAAATTATATTATAATTTTATAAGTAAATAAGAGAGTTATAAATTAATATCAACAAAAAAAATAATAGATAAATTTGAAAAATAAATTTGAAAAATCAGGTTCTTTAACCCGTTGGGTTGACCCGAACCCGCAACAAACCCGTAGTGACCCGACCCGTTTGGACCCGTTAAAATTATGACCCGAAATGACCTGACCTGGTGTTTGACCCGAACCCGATTACCGAAACCCGAACCCGACCCGCCCGACCCGATTGACAGGTCTACTTGTAGGTGGTTTCTTCAGCTTTCCAGAGATGCAAAGCTCGCGATTTTTTGACGTCTCTAACCCCCAAACGAGGGGCTAGGAGCAGGCTTCCCTGTTCTGCGCTTTCTGCAGGACAGCAGCCTTCGGACGGCCTTTTGACCCTCTTCAAGAGAGTTTCTGGGGCTGACGTCTCAAGATGGCTTGTAGATCACTCTTTCCGCTTTCCATTGATATATGGATCGTCCGATTCCGATGCGTGTAGCTCCTGGACGACTGGTCGGAAGTTTGCTTCGCCATCCTGTCCGCGAAACAGGTTGCAGTCTCTTGTGGCGCGATTTCGACCCGGATGCAGCGAGTTTCTGGTTCTGATGTGTGAATGCGAAACGTAGCATTCGGAGTCTACTCTCCAGCGCTTATTGAGTCATCTCGTTTCGACCACCGTGGAGCTTGAACGGACTATTACAGCGTCATAGGTTTCGCGTTGATTGTTCGGCGGCGATCAAGCCCTTCGACCTTTTGAGCGCGACCTCTTGCCCTGGTCAAGGCTGTTGACCCTCCCCTTGCCGAGATGTGATGAATTTGGATTCCGTGCTAGGGACCCGAGAGTTTGGTTTTGCGAGCCACGGCGAATACGTGGTAACCCTTTCAAGACGTTGCGTCGATCAAGGTTCGATTAGAGTTGAAGTCTCCACCTTTACGCTACGTCCTTCTAGGTCTCGGTCCCGGAATCCATCATCACTTTGCTCCGAGTTGGGTCGATTAAGGTTTGGGAGAGTCGCACTCTCTGCTTGGGTAAGATGCTACACCAAGGATGTGCTTGCCCCCGGTGGGCTTCGAGACTTTGCAAGATCCAACACTAGCTTCGTCGTGCCCCCACACAAGGCATCTCTTCGGGCTCAATCGACACAATCCTGACGGCATCGGGTCATTCGAATCCTGCGACGGGATTAGGGTTTACTCTTGGATACCCGTGATCGTAGCCAACGATCCTCATCCGCTGTTGGGCCCGCGCTCGCGGACCCATCACCGCGCTCGCGGTGGCGCTCGCTCCCGAGTCCCTCTTCGTTCATCGCCCTACCCGCGCTCGCGGGCCTATCTACCGCGCTCGCGGCTCCGTCACCGCGCCCGCGGTTATCATACGGATTGCCCTAGGCGATGAGCGACGACTCGTGCAATGGGATCGGCTTCGATCCGTCATTCGTCGTCTTGAACCTTCGTAGAGCTCGCCTTCCCGTCTCTCCGTTGATCACTCCGAATGAGTTTGTGACGAGCTCCTTGCGCTTGATCTCCACGTCTCATGCGAAGACGGTCCAAGACGGCTCGTCCTGGATCACGGCCTGACGGGACATCCATGACTCTGGATTGACGGCGTCGTACGCCGGCGTTGGCGACTATGTTGATCCGCCCGTTCCTTGAACCTAGGCCACCACGAGATCCCGTCAGCCTCCTCCCTGGGCCCACGCCGAGCCGCTTCGTCGATCTCCGCGCGTACGCTGGGGCTACGACTAGAAGCGCTTCCGCATCCGTCGCATCCTTGAATATCCGTGCGAACGCCGCGCCGGCAGCCAGCTTAGGATGGGTCGGACCAACCGCTCGCCCGCCCCGACTCGGGATCGACCACGTTTTGCAAACCGATGGGGCGGCGCCGCCCCTATACGATTCGGGCCTGCGTGTTGTGGTGGAACGGATCGGGAGTCGGCGGGGTGAGGCGGAGACCAAGACCGGGCCGCTGGCACGCCGCGCGCTCGTCCGCAGCGAGGGGCCAAGCATTCGGCTAGCTCACGACTGGCCCCATTTGGGTCGTTGTCGGATGGCGGCTCAGATCCTTGGACCCTCGGAGAGCGGCTTAACAATGTTGTTGCCGGGATCGTGGGCGTGATCGTCGTTTGAAGGGTTGTCGCGCGTCGAGTCGGTGTCGTTCCTCCGCAAGGATCGTTCGGCGAAGGTGCCGGAATTGATGCTCATCAATTTCGGTCGTCCTCGGTATACGTACGTGATTTGGCTTAATTAACAAAGTTAATTAATTAATTTGCCAAACATTACGCATACGTAGCCCAACTTCTCCATTGCACATGCGAACGAACATGCCTCCGTTACGTACACGGGATTGTGAATTGGGGGTTGCCCCCAATCTAGGGTTTTCATTGGATCGATAATTAACAATGATTTTTGAATAGGGTTTACGAAGGTCGAAAACCTGTTCGTTCCCCATGGACGGCGCCAAATGTTTGTACGCAAAATATGTCGTGTACAAGTTTCAACTCCTTCTTCAATGTTCTTCTTTTCCAAGTCTCTTCACCTTCAATGACCTGCAAAACAATGGACCTAGGGGCGAGCGACCCCTAATCCACCTCCGATGCTTAAGTCAATAAGGGCAATTTCGATTAAAGGCGTCAGGCAGGGCGATAGCTTAGAACTTGCCAGGCACATGGCGAATACATGTGTATTTATAGAGGAAGGGGACAGGAGAAGGGGGGCGCGCCCCTAGGGCCGGTCGAGCGTGCTAGGGTTAGGGCGGATAGCTTGCTTCCCAAGTCAATAGATATCTTATCCCATCTAAGAATAAGATCTTCCTCCATATATATTATCCTAATATAGAGTAACTACCCTAATAAAGGATAAAGCAGAATAAATATGGATAAGAATAATAAATCAGATAAGGAAATAAATAAGATATGCTAACTAATTGATGTCGGAATCATGCCCTCTACAGTCGTAGTTAGCCTAGGACCGCAAAGAGGTTAAAGGTCCGAGGGATGGTGTCGTGCGGAATTTTGGCTGAAAAAAAAATGCAGGCCTTCGATCGTGGTGTTTAGTCATTTGACAAGAATAGCAAGTGGGTACATGGATGGGATACTTAGCTATTGTCCTAGGTGTTATTCTAAGATCATAGGAAATGGTTTTAATTAAGGTTAATCACTAGTTGGCTGGTGTTTTGCAGGTTGAAGTAAAAATTTGGTTTGAATATACTAATACATGGTGGGGGTAGTTCGTACATGTTTGGGTGGAGGCTCGTGTTTGAGAAAATTAGTATATAATTATATATTATCTTGGCAAAGTAGTACACATCTAGCTAATTAAGTTAGTTTAAGTGGTCTGTTGATTCGTGTTAGACTTTGTTCGGTTATTGGTTTGATTTTATTCTTGGAAAGTGGTTCGATCCGATAGTGACTTACTCTCGTTATGATATTAGGAAATCCATTTGTTCGATTTATTAGCTTTTCCGTGCTCTCCAAGAACCTTCATTCGAGGTAAGTCGATTTTCGACTTGCTCAGTCCTGTTCTAGCCTGTTAGGGTTGCATGGTAGTTATGAGATTGGTTTTGAGAACTAGTCCCGATCGATCTTTTAAAATGTTTTGATATGTGTGCTATGTGTAAATGATTTTGGAAACCTATTTTTGAAAGTGGTTATCTATATACGCATATTTTCGTCATTATTTTCTCTATGTTGGGCAGCGCTCCAGTGGAGGTTGATTGTGGACGGTTGTGATGGAATGGACGGTTGGAATGAGAATGGATGGTTTCTTGTTGATGGTTGTGATGGGATGGACGGTTGTCGCATGCAGTGTTGATGTAGAGCTACAGCATAGGTAGAGTAAGGTGTGTGGTGTTGATGCAATGCCCATACCATAGGTGAAGCCTCTGATTGCGTGTTTTATGTGGAATTGATTGAGTGACTAACTGGACCTAGGACTGGACTAGAGATATGCGTGTTGCGGACTTGGTTGCTGACCTTAGAAAAACTGTTTTGAAACGTCTTATAGTTGCCATGTTGATTCTGACTTGATAGGATAGGATCTGACCCCTCAGAGAATTATTTTTTTCAGTCCAGGAATTCCGGATGTCGTGACTAAGCCTCGACGGAATGGTGGTGCAGAGTAGGGGCGCGCGTGTCATAGATAGTCGGGTGATGGGTGTTGTCTCTGTTTCTTTATTTGTTTTATCTCATGTTCTTAACTGTTAGTGCGAACGATATAATGTTGTATTGATGAACTATTGTTGGGTTGTGAGAACTTTGCTATTGATAAGTTGATGTATGGGTTGGGTTCATGATATTTTATTTGACCTGGTTGTTTTTATAAAATACAAGTTGGATGTTTTCTATGTTTTCTCGCCGTGCCCGCGTTGCAAGATCCGAATGTTCTGTTGTCGAACCAGCTTGGTAGCGCCTCGTGAGGTCTACTACCGAGTAACGCCTTGTCCGAAAGACGGGGTGTTACACGGGTCGGGTTGCGTTGCCAAGCCGAAGTGAAATGCGAAATTCAGCCTCCGACCCGGCCGGGTCACGGGCCGGGTCGGTGCTCGGGTCATGGCCTTTTCACTCGGTTGCTTTTGTTCGCGTATTCCAGAGTCGGACCCGGGTTGGCTCCCGGGTCACGACGCGGCGCCCCCTATTTCCCGTTTTAGCCTTCTTTCCTTTAGGGTTGTATAAATACCGTCTTCTTCGTTTTGGAAGGAAACTTTTTACCCAATTTAGGAGCTCTAGAATTTCCATTAAAGCTCTTTGGTGTTCTTGAGAGATTGGAGAATTTTGTTGGAGATTGGTGCCTTTTCAATCAATACAATGTTTGTTGGTATGAATTTCCTCATATCTTCTTCATTTCTCTTGTTCTCCATGGATTGCTAGATTCCCAAATCCTAGGGTTTGGGGAAAACCCTATGGATTCTAGGTAGAGCTTTGAAATGCTTGATTGAATTCAGATTTGAATTGTGGTTTGTTTCAATCCTATGTGCCTAATGCCAAATTCATTGTGATTTGAGACTTGTTGATGATTAGAACCAAGAGGTTAGGCTGTCAATAGGGAGTTAGGTTAGGGATTTGTGTTGAGAGACCTCCTCCCTCACTTGAACGTACTATATGATTGATTGATTGAGGTCCCTTTGAAATGAGAATTGATTTGGGAACTCTTGAGAGGTTGACCTACCGATAGAGGTTTGAGTTGGACTAGCTCACTCAAGCCACGACGGTGGATGAGGGCTTGAACCGATTGAGCCCCTATTGAGCCTAAAGGGCCTAATCTTGGATCAAGCCACGAAAGTTGATGATTATCATATTCTAGGCACGATTTGTTTGATTCGATAGGATTAGACAATGAAATTAGGTAGATGCCTCCAAACCATGATTTGATCTAGATTCATGTATGCTTTCAAAGTGTTGCTTAGATCCATAGTGTGAGTACCTAGGCTCTAGGATTGCCTTTCCCATATTAAACTTGCATCATTTTGTTAGTTGATTTGCTTTTACTTAGTTGCTATTTGAATGCCTTTATTTCAATCCGAAATTGCCTCGTACTCATGCCTAGCTACATGTTGTCGATTCACCAACTCTACTAAAGTCCTAGAGATCGACACCTTGGTACTACAGGACCCGTACACTTGCGGTATTGGTCTAGTAGCCTATCACTAGGTTAGTGTTTTGAGCTTAACTGTAATATGAAGATCGAAGACACAACGATTCAAGATATGAGATTTTTCGAGACAAGATCCCGAAGTGACCATTTCTCACTGCTGAAGAACTACATGCGCGATATCCAGGCCACGGGCGCGGTGGTGCCAAGGACCAGAAATTCTATCTTACGAAAGCCGCATGTGCAGATAGACTAGCGCGTGCGCGGAAGAAGCAACTGACGATGTCTTTGACCCAACGTTGACCGCGAGCGCGGCTTATTGGGCGCGTGCATGCACGGTTTTGCTACAGATCCGAGACGGATTTTTCCTATCTTCTTTCCTTTTTCTTATCTTTTTTCTATCTTTGTAGTTCAGTTGGCATGTCTTCCGACGACTATATATTTAGAGGCTTTCCATAGGTTTTTAGTACCTTCTACCTTTGACATTAATTCTTTAGATTTAGTTTGTATTATGGAGAACTAAATCCTCATTGGGGGATTGTTTATGAAGTGATGCATATTTGAAGAATTCGTGAAGTTTTGCTACAGTTTCTTACCTTGATTAATATCTTTTCTCTTTGTGCTTCATTCCATGAGGTTTGCATGATTCTTTGAGCTTGATCAACTGATTGAATTGTCATTGTTCTATCATCTGAATACATTTGTTTCATTGTCTGTGTGAATATATATTTTCTAGAAGACAACTTGGGTCTAGGACCGCGGATTAGGATTAAGAGAGAGATTTGATTGTTTTATCTTGCAATTGACTCGTCATTTGATTTCTTGATTTGATATCCTGTATATTCTTGTTATTCAGATCTAGGTTAAGCGTTCTTGCCTAGGTTTAGGTATTGCCTGGACCGTGGACAAGTGATTGTTTATGATCAGAATTGGAATTAGTCAAGGAAGTCTAAGAAACTGGATGAACTCATGATCGAATGATTCTTTATGTTGATCTAATTAAATATCCTCTGCTTTCCTACTATTCATAAACCTCTCTGGAATTCCCCTATTTGTCTATTGATTGAATTGATTTGTCTGAGAACACTTGCTTCCTCTAGGTTCGACCCCTTACTTGCATGTTATACTTGAATGTTAGTTTAGAGAATTAATTGATTGTTGCATAACGACCTCTACAACCCGGTCAAACCCACATCTTTGTGCAGATACACATTGCTCTACCATTTAATCTAACAGGCTACTAGCTTAGGTATGAACCATAAGAATATTTATTTTGTATATATACCAAATTATGAAACCACAAAAAACCTAGTATAAACCAGATTGCATAACATATATGAACAAATGGACTTGAATCGTATTGACACTTATTATGTATGAAACATACGAAACCATGAACCAAGCATACAAAATTATGAATCAATACAACCACTGTCATGAACCTAATCAATAAAACAGCTATCATGTCCAAAACCCACTTAATTTCACTGGATGAGAACTCCCATAGCAACATTATGTAATATCCGGTTGTACTCGGTTCCATTCCTAGATCCGCGGATTAAAAATGTAAGTATTCAAATAGCTTTATCTTATTAGTCAGGGAAGATAGTAAAATTCTATCTTAGAGATAGCCGAGGGTTGTAGATAAATCCATTGTAAAATTTATAATTAATTAAGCTAAACCTAATTCCTAAACCTATTTAAACCCAATTGGATTCGGTTCCCGTCTGGAAGCAGCCGAACTCATCCTTCTTCCTTCGCCGTTCTTCATCTACCAAAGAGTCCCTCCGGTAGGTCTTCATTCTTTTTCTTTACTTGTCGTCAGGGGTCGCCAAGTCGAGGGTCAGGCGCCGGTTTTTCGTGGGCTGGGTAGGGGTCCTCTCGGGTCGAGTCGTGTGCGTCGAAGAGTGGGAGTCGGTGGGTCGGAGTCGGGCTGTTGGAGTCGCGTCGGGTCAGGGCAGAGTCGGGAAGGGGGTTGCAGGCGTCGTCGGAGTCGGGAGTTGCAGAGGAGTCGGAGTCCGGGCGAAGGCGGTTGAGCGCGAGTGTGGGCTTGGGCTGGGCGAGAAGGGGCCGGCCGATAGGGGCGTCGTGCTGGTCCGAGTGAGCGGCGAGAGGGTGAAACGGGGACTTCGATTGGGATAGGCCTTGGGCAGTGTCGTGGGTAGGAAGGAGAAAGGTGTGCTGTTGCCGTCGGGCATGGTCGGTGGGTTTCAAAGTCCCAGGATTTTGGTAGAGTAGGAGAGCGGTAGAAGGGAAACAAGAACAGTGGGCAGGGGGGGCTATCTCGTGAAAAAGAGGGGCAAAGAAGACAAGTCAAGGAAGGTGTGAATGGGGGTGGGGCCCAAAATTGGAGATCGATCAACATTTAATTATCAGTAGGGGTGATTAATTAGCGATGTTTAGGAGGTCGGTCAAATTAAATCTAGTCGGGTTCCATGGGTCGGTCTAGGTTCTCGTTCGGGTTGTTAAGTCGGGTTCCGTTTGGTCCATTTCTGGCTCTAATCTTCTTATTCAAATAAAGCATGTTTTAATGTTTTTATTAACTATTGTTCATAGGAGATTGATCTTTCTGAATCGTTGAAGTTCCTAGGTCGTAGAGAATTTCCGTCACTCTTTAGGTAAGTCGTTCTGTGACTTGCTCGGCTAGGCGGTTCTATTCATTTCTTGATCGATTACATGCTGTGCTGGTAGGATTGGTTATGGGGAATTAGTCCCTACAATATTATTTTTGACTGAAATGTTTTTATTAATATATATATATATATATATATGTGTGTGTGTGTGTGATCGTATGTGTTCTGTGTGCAACTGGTTTTCAAAAGGGTTTTCCGTATGAAAAGTTTTTCACATGTTTTCTGTGTGCTGGCATCTACCGGTACGGCCTTGTTTTCGGATTTTCGAGGAGAAGTGGACTTCTAGAGGCATGGTCGTATGGCAAGGAGAGCCCCTTCAAAAATTTATAAAAATGTTTTGGCGAGTGCTCTAGTAGGGGCTCGACCAGGGGTTAGAAGTGTGTGGAAAAGGATTGGCTGGAGGATGCCTTAGATGCGGGTGCTATGGGTGGAGGTCGTTAACACCCCGCCTAGGATTGTGTGTGTGTGTGAATGTGTGGATTCGTGAATGTTTGTGTAAGAGCATTTATTATTGTGATTCTGCTCGTGAATTTGAATGTATGTGACTAATTGGACTTAAGACTCGACTAGAGCTATGCGCGTGATTGCGGACTTGTTTGCTGACCTTAGAAACTCGTTTTGAAACGTTCTGCTATTATTGTATGTTTTCTGACTTGGATTAGAATAGTAGCTGACCCCTTGGGGAACTATTTTTCAGACTCCAGGTATTCAGGAATCCGTGTAGGGACTTGGCAGATTGGTGGAAAGGGGGCGCCGCATCGCCGCTTCGCACCACCAATCTGCCTTGGATTAGAATCGAGCTTTTCATTTGCCTTGTTCTAATCGTGGTTACAAACATCATTCTCATAATCGTTTTGCTTAAGAGTTGTTTTCAAGTCGGTCGGTGAAAATTAGGATTTTCAAGGAGAAATCAAGTTAATCAATGAGTGAGGTAAGCAAATCTAGTTCCTTGTTTTTATCTTATGTAGATCCAAAACATGTGATTATTTTTGGTAAAGAAACGTTTGAGATCTAGGAAGGGAAAACGATTTTCTGATATAGAAGATCCCAAAATGGGCGACTATAGAGCATACTCCTCAAAACAAATTTTGTAAATAAACTTCTTGTATGTTTAAGATTAAGAAGAGTTAGAGTTGGTACCTTAGTACTTAGGAAGCTCGGTTGGTAATTAGAGACTCGTGCTGATAACGTGTTATGAAAAGATTAAGACTAAGGCCACTCTAGTCTTCTTAAAAGAACACTTAAACAAACTTTGGAAATACTCTTGATTATTAGAAGGGAGAGAGGGAGAGTAAGAACTTTAGAGATGTATTTCTTACTCTACTTTGGTGCAAGTTTTACAATGGTAGATGACCTCCTTTTATAGGAGAAAGTGAGGTAAAAAACCTAGGTTAATTTCCATGATTTAACCATGGTAATAAGGAGGTGAAGAAGGTGAATAATTCACCTTGTACAATTTACCTCCAATCATACATAATTCAAACAATACATGTTCAATCATCTACTCATACAAATAATGGAGATGTAAGAAGGTTAACTTATAGATGTGTATAAAAGGGTGATTAGTAGATGATGTAGATTATGGCTATAATCATGCCTTTATAACATTATCTTCTTATTAGCGAAATTGTTATAGGCTCACAAAATTTGAAATGGAACAAAGTGCAAACAAGAATTGCTCATGTGTCACTCCCACATGGCCTAGTGATCGAGTGACCAATGACGTGATTTTGCGCATGAGAAAAAGCAGGGCAAAGATCAAAGATCAGAGACGGTGTGTAAGAGATCGGAGGGATGGAGCAAAGGATTTCGAGGATAGCGTACAAGAGATCGTAGAGATTGAGACGATCAAGCGAGAGGCGTGAAAGAGATCTTAGATTGAAGAGAGAGAAACGGGAGGTCTATAAGTGGCCAAATTCTTCTTTCAATATTGATGATTTTTGGGTCATTATCTCTAAAGGCTATTTTTGTCTTTAGGAGTCAAAAGTTATTATATTTATTATTTGTCATTATCCACTTGTTTTTCCTTAATTTCAATCAAACCAAATTATGTAATCTACACCGTAGATTATATTGATTTAACGGTCTACAAAAGTTCTTATTTTACACTATAACTAATTTTTAACATTAGAAGTGTACTCTATATTTATATATAACATCGTCCAATAAATTTGTAGGTCATGTTCCAAATAAAATCAGCCTTAAAAATGTCTAAACTATATAACGTTGATTCAATTTTTTATTTTGTCATACATTTTAAAATTATACTCATATTTTTAGTTATTAGTTTATTTAAGATAAATAAATACCATGGATATATTACACAGCAGTAAGTAACTATTTTTATCGAATGAAAAAGAAAACCACTTATGCAAATGTCTCCATATAGTATTTATTATGTCATACAAATGCATATATCTTCATATATTATACAGAAGTTTTATTTTTCTTTATATAGAGTTATACATGCGTATCATTGTTATTTGTAACATTGCCATAATATCGTTTTCCAAAGCTTGCACTAAAGCTGAACCAGGGTCTTGATATCATAAGGGACAGCCTCTTGGGTGTTTAGGGCTTTGTAAGATCTTTGTCCAATAACTCTGTGCACCGCATCTGTAGGATGGAAAAGGTCCCAAAAGAAGTATTGGTCCCTGTTTGAGCAAGGTGTCGACAGAGGGCGACATTGTCCGTCGCTCCTCGTTGGGCAACAACTTGAACTAAACACTCCAATACCTATATATTGCTCACCAACAAATCAAAGATTTTGTGTCAAATGATGATAAATATAGAGACGTACGATTGATTAAAAATGCAATACAAGTTTAATATGGGCCAAAACTTACATATATGGCCTTATAAACGTAAACCTGAACACATATGTAACTAAAATATTTTGCTTATAATGCTCCGCATATCTACCAAAAGTTGTCGGTCATATCACAACCGTCTCGGACAACGTCGGAAATAGACGTGTGATTACCTTTTGGGCATGAGCACATATGTAATAAAAACTTTGACATGGGCACCATGAGCATAAAGTCTTGTTTTATACCTTTTGGGTTTATTTGAATCATTTTATGGACCATCAAAAACTCATCTTGATCTACGGGCCACATGATATGAAATAACTACCATGCATATATGGGTGCATAACACATCCATACCTATAGATTTAGGTTCTATTAATACACTAGTTTGCAGTGATATACAGTGGATAATTATGGGCCATTAGATCTAAACATAATAAATAGATCAGATTTAATCGTAAATTTTCAAAGAAAGGATTTAGATAAGGTATAAAACAAGATAAAACTACGTACCTGCACCTATGTATGCATTAATCTCAATAGCAGAAGAGTTCAAGTAAGTGAGTTTAGAGTAGGGTAGTTCTCGACTGAGTCGGGCAACAAGGGAAACCAGCTGAGCGTTGAAAATGTTAACAGCGTCATTCACACTTTGGACGCATCCGGTTGCACCAAATCGATCGATTTCTCCTAGGCTGCATCCTATTTGCGACAACAACGACACTGCTATCTTCCTCGCACCAAGCCCGTACAATATCTACACCAACACCAACAATAACAATTAAACAAATTGATAGTATATACACCATGACCAAGGTCAACGAGTCTAGTATTTGTTGGGTTGGTACTATCCACTATGACCAAGGTCAACGAGTCTAGTATTTACTGGGTCGGTTTCGAACACAAATTGGATGGACGTCTTACCCTAACATAAGTCCGGTAGTATCCGATGAGATACGATGCAAATTGGGTGGGAGAAAAGATTAGGCTGGTTGGGTAGCTTTGGTTGTAGAAGTAGTTGTTGATGTAATCGTTGCTCCCAATGTTGATGGTGTAGAGACACCTATTCAGGTTTACTTGGTTCCGGATTTTGGCCGCGATAATTCCATGGTTTAGTATTTGTTGGTAAAAGCTTACCACTTCTCCCTGTACGGGTTAATCAAGCACACTTATATTGTATCATACCATAATCGTAACTATATACTAAAGTGGAAGTTAAAAATAATAATTAGTACGAGACGTGTCAACTTTCCATTGGATCGTATTACCCATTTTTATTAAAATAATCAAATTGGTTAAAATCGATTATAGACCTCCTATGTATGTAAAATATGAAAATATATATATATATATCATTGAAACCATATCTATAAGGTTCCCTTAAATATATATTTAGTTAATCTTACTATATCCTCAATTGGAGATTAAAATAATATTATAGAACAACATATATCATTTGATTGGTTGATATTTAATTGACTTATTTTTTGATTGGTTTAAATTTTTATTATAGATTCTATATATATAATTTAAAGTGAATTTCTTGTAAAATTAAAAATTCGTGTCTTTAAGGCACGTGGACTAATATTACTATCAGACTAAGCTATATGCAGTAATTTCAAATAAACAATCCTCAAAAGTGCTTTGCTTTGTGGAGTAATAATATCTCATACAAATTTCTTTAGTACTATCGCACTTGCATACATATGTCGATTTTCCCTTAGTTTTTGAATCTGGGTTGCTTATCTTTATACCTTATTATGTACTTTGATAAACGTATATATTCTTAATTTATTTATGTAAGTCAATTTATGACGACCCTCAAGATTTTAAGCCGGCCGTAGTTACTAAGAAGTTGTTAATTAAATTGATACCAAGTTTCGTCGACTGGTTCCATAGAGGATCCCAGCACCACCGGATGCGTAATTAACGCCTTGACTTGATTCTGCTAACACCATGTTTCGAGTGAAGAGTGGAATATAACCCTAGAAGTTCACCTGCAATTAATAAATCCATCAAAATATGTTTATATGTAAGATTTTTAACTAATAAACTTTATTAGATAAGGTAAGATATTTTCTAAATCATTTGAAATTCACCTACTTTAATTTAAAACATTATGTTTAATTAATATACATATAGAATGAACGATTATATAACAACTAGGTCATTAATTATGATAACAAAAGATACAATAAGATGGACTTACTCAAGACATCAATGTAAGTCCTGTTGTTAGTGAAGCGTCCGGTGGCGATCCCGCCGGGGAAATCAACACCGTAAGGCTGGTAGTTGGCCTTGGCCATCGTCCGAAGGTTGTTGTTGTTGCCGCTGTCGGACAAGGAGTCTCCGAACACGAAGAAGCACGGCACTTGTTTGATGCCTCTCACTTTCCAGCTTAGCATGAGCAACAATGTCGCCACCAAGATGGTTCGAATCTCGGTCGTCATCGTTGCTAGGAATTGCTGATGGAGGTAGCTAGAGATGGTATTGAGCCTTTTGATGGTATGTAAGAAGCTAACTGAGCTTGAGTTGTTTGAGATGATCGATTGAATAAGTGCAAGAGATTCAAATGCCTATTTATAGGCAACTTTAATATAATAGTATGGATTAAAGAACAAGTGGTAGATACCTTGGCCTAACCTAACTGAATAGTTAGAAAACTAGCATAGAACCCGCTTCAAGATAATGTTAAACTACATAAAAACTATACTTTAAGAGTATCATGTACATGTAAACCCAGTATGGCATTATATAATTAAAGTAAAACTAGTTTAACTCCGCGTACCATGCACGGATAATGTAATTATAAACCCGATTTAGTATAGATATGCTTCATGAACTTCTTCGGTAGGTAATAATATTGATATATTTGCTAAATAAGAATTAATCCTATAGATATAGATATAGATATGGCTTCAAAGATTATTACATGATATTATCTTCATTGGTTGTTTGAAAAGATAAGAAATTTAAATTTAGTAGGGAGAAATTTAGGAAATATAGATATAGCCTTTTTTTTTAAACCTGGATTTCATTTCAAAATTAAAAAAAAATCTAAAAAAATAATTTGAAAATTGTATGTCAATATCTATTACTATATACTAAAGCGGAAGCAAATTCCGCCACCATATTGCGCCACATTACCCCTTTTATTAAAATAGTACATGTTATTTAAATTCTTTTATTATCTATTAAATTTGAAAATTTATCTTTCTACTCCTTACTTGAAAATTTTATCTTTTGTTATCTAGTTAAATTGAAAAAATTAATTATGTGAATTTTGTATTACGTACCAAAATATAGCATGTACAGTTTTTATTTTTTCCAAAATAAAATTCTTTTGTCATCTATTAAGTTCAATTCAAAGTTTATCTTTCTACTCTCTACTTGAAAATTTTATCATTTTTTATCTATTAATTGAAAAAATTATGTAAATCTCGAATTACATACAAAAATTATACAATTATACAACAAGTACAATTTTATCTTTTCCAAAAGCATGTACGTACATGGTACATCTTTTCCAAAAGATTGTATGAATTAATTTTGTAAATTTTGTTTGTACCATGTACGTACAAAATATATACAATTTTAGCTAAGATATATCTTAACTATTATCTACCTGTAGGATCTGTGTTAGTACTTCAGAGGTCGTCGACACCTACGATGTCGGCGACCAGAGTCAACAACTTATGTTTACGCAGCGGAAATAAAATACACAGGAAAGATTATGAAATACCAGATTGACACAATGATTTAGAGTGGAAACTCCTTGTAGCCAACGTGCTTGCAACGAGAAAAACCACTTGCCCTCTAAGCTTCAACTTAGAAGGACTTGAAGAGCACTTCGCTCGCTTGTATTGATTTCTCGGGCTACAAAAGGTGTTCCTACTTCAAGATGCGCATCCCACGCTCCGGCGAATCCCACACCCTCTCTTGCAAGTACTCTTGCCTTTTATCTCAACCCTCACTCAATACAACTCGCTCATACTCAACCTTCCTAAGGATCGAATCCCACGATCCTCTATACCACACACTCTCAATACAAGTTTTTCTCTTGACTCTCTTGGTTCCTACAATGTACCCACGAAATTATATATAAAGAACCAAGAAAATTGCTGCACAATTCATCCTTTTTGCCCAAGGAATGAATTGTACACAATCGGTACAAAATCCTTCCTAAAATATCACCTAGGACACAATAAAATCTTCTTTGTGATCTCCAAATATCCCATGAAGATTTTCCTCTTTTATGCTCTTCTTCTTGCCTTAAAAACACCTCAGAATCATCTTCCGTGCCTTCCTTAAACCATTCACGCGTTTTGCCTTTTATAGAATTCTGTACGTGTTCGGACTTCTGGGCAGTGAGGTTGGCGGGAGGTCGACGACTTCTGATATTATCTTTGTGAAGTCGGCGACTCCTGTTTTGGATTCACCAAAACACACAGTCTCTTGCCAAATTCCTACAGATGACTTCTTGACATTCAGCGACCTTGGGTGACTTATTGCAAGGTCGACGACTCCTGTCAGCAACCTGTTTGGAACCATCAAAACACACACACGGTTTTCTAACAAATTCCCCCTTTTTGATGGTGACAAACACCAATCTTTTATCTGCACTGAAAAGGGTTCTTCTGCAACCTGTGCAAACATCTTTAAAGGCAATTAGAGCATCTCGAAAACAATTCCCCCTTAACTTTTCAAAAGTTCCCCCTAAGTTCAACATTCACTTGAAATTCAGCATATCCCCTCAATTAAGCATGCAACCCTCAGCTATTTTCCCCCTTTTGGCATCATCAAAAAGATCATAAATCATAGAGAAATAAGCAAGGCAAACATATTAGCTAATATAGGCAAAAGCATGCAGAGACCAAGTCAGCGACCATGCAAGTATGGCAATGTCAAACAGAACACACACAGCAGGGGTATTAATATCTTACAACCATATCGAACTTAAGAAAAGTTTTAGTGGAAGGAATAATGCGGTAGGGATAGAAAGCAGGATAGTGATAAAGTCAAAAGTGCACTAGTCGACAACTAAGACATAGCTCTGTGCGTTTCCTTGATGTCGTCAACATCTTCACTAACTTCTGCCATCCTCTTAAGCATCTGCGCTATTCCTTTTGCTAACTCAAGATTCTGATTCTCCACATTCATCCAACTTAGCATTCAGAGTTGCCAACTCTGCTCTAGAACTTCCTGACTTAACATGTAGAGTTGCTGACTCTACTCCAGAACCTCCAGTCTTAGCAAATTCACTCTCAGCTTCCCTACTTACCCTTCTTTTTCTTTTTTCTTTTTTTTTTCATTTTTCTTTTCCCTCCTCTTTTTTTTTTAAACTCCATCAAACGAGTCCAACATCTTCTGGACTTCACCCTCATTCTACAAGGCAACTGCACTCCATTTGATATCAAGATCTTAACCTTTCAAAACAACACATGAACTTTCGCATTGATTAGTCGGCGACAACAGCGATGTCGTCGACTTCAAAACAACTTTCTCCATTTCTCTTCAACACTTCACTTTTTCTGAGCAAAACCCTGAAATAACCTGCCAAGTCGTCGACCTCAATTGGCACACATGAAAAGTCGTCGACCTGTACCTGTTCTCACACTTCTGAACATAATCATCAGACTGAATGCACTATGACTATTACCACCTGGAATAGCTTGGGGGGTTGGGTCACACCGGGTGGTGTCAAAGCAACCCAAGCATAGAAATAATATTTTGTGGAATTTGTCGATCATGTTGATAAGTCTCAGTTTAAATGACATAAACAATCAAATGGGCTCATAGAGACTCTCAAGCATGATAGGTCGGGGACAGCAGTAGAATCAACCATCATTTGGGCTTCTAATGAGGGTTCAGGGGTCATCAGGTTGATTCTTTTGGGCTCAAAGAAAAAGTTCAACATAATTGCAAGCATAATCACAACAAGCAGGAGGTCGTCGACATGCACACACAAGCAAAGTGAATCATCAATCAAAGCATGATTACCCTATTAGACTTACAACACATAAGCATGTTATTCTCACATGATAAACAATCAGATTTCAACCAGTCATCGAGGGGTAGCATGTAAGGTAACAAGTTAATCAAGAGAGACCATATCTAGCTCCATGTGAAGTCGTTCAAAGGGTTCACGATTTAAAGCCTTGGTGAAAATATCTTCCCTTTGTTCATCCAACCTGCAAAACTCCATGGACACCATGCATTTCTTCACACGTCGTCAACCTAGTCTAGGTTGGCAACATCCTTGAATCTAGGAGTCTTCACTGTAAGATTGAACATCAACGACCTTCTTTCCTTTGTCAGTGACTTTAGCAAAGTTGTCGATCTTCTCAGCAACCTCTTCAGCTTTCTCAAAGTCGTCGACTTCATCGACTTTCTCATCATCTTCTCCAACCCTTTCACCTTGACCTTCTTGACTTGAAACTCTTTCTGAACTAGCCTCAGAACCACCTTGATCCTGAACGTCCTCTGCATTCTTACTCTGATCTGCTTCTGCATTCTGATCCTGGTCAGCGACACTGTCACTGTTGGTTACACCATATGGACTTTCAGCATTACTCTTGTCATTGACATCCTCAAGACACAAGAAATAACTAGCTCCTCTCTGTGCAACTTGTTCAACAACTGCGGGCTAGCATGACAGAACCAACTATGCTAGAGGTTGGCGACCTCTGTACCAGACTTCAAGCATAAACTCTCTTCAGATTGGAAGCTGGAATCCACTTTATAGACATTGTTTCTGCATAATCCCTTCAAAAGCGTCCTACCTGAACTTATTTCAATCACTTGAGATCTTCACTTTTCCCATTCCAGAAACTACACCTTTGCTATTGTTTCCGAAGGTAATATTACCTTCGTTGTGTTGTTGAAGTGAGACAAAATCTTCAAATTTTACAGTCATATGAGCTGAGCACGCACTATCGATGAACCAGGGGTCGTCGACACTCACTTCAACCTGCACAAACAAGATTAGTTTTTACGAACCCAGAGTTGTTTCACAACTCCTCTGGGTCGAGCAACAGATTTCACAATATCATCAGAAACTTTAGCATTAGCAGGTTTTGGGTTCTTGACAGGGTTGGTGACTTTAGGTTTCTCATTAAAAGTCCTCGACTTCCTAGACTCTTTAGAATCTCTAGCCCTTTTAAAGCACTCATGTTGGTAATGGCCTCCTTTGCCACAATACCAGCATGTGATGTGAGATTTCAAGCCAACATACTTACTATATCCTGGGTAAACAGGTTTGTTGTCGACACGGGCCTGGAAATTGATTCGCGAGGGACCAACTTTCTGGACTTGGTTTTCCCACATGGTACGAACCTTTTGATTAGGGTACCACTTCTGTTTCCCTTTACCCTTGTTGTCCACCACATGCGATGAACAACTTGCGTTGTGAGCATGCATAGGGGATTTACCTTTGGGCTATTGAGAGCTAGAAGTGTTCCCCTTTTCATTCTGGCTTTTCCCATAACCGAGACCAGGTCGGTCAGCGACCTTCACAAATCTCCTTCCGAAGTCTCCCTTGACTTCTTGGACCTTGTCGGCGACAAACTCGTCTTTCCACTTCTGTTTCCTAGCTTCATCATCTATCTTCAAATTTTCAAGGTCATTAGACAACTTAGCATTTCCCAGTTTTAGCATGAGCTTTTCACATTCAAGACTAGACACCTGTTTTTCAAGGTCGTCAACCTGTTTTCTAAAGTCAACAACCTGCGACTCAAGGTTAGAACATTTAGTGCAATCAACAGGTTTAGATTTAGTTTTCTTTTCTAGATCAATAGCCTTAAAAGACCAAACTTTGTTATCATCAATCAGATTTGCAATTTTTTCATCTTTTTTATCAATTTCTTTACTTAGCTCCGAAACTTGAAGACCAAGTTTTTCAATGATAGCACAAAGTTGTTCTCTAGACTTTTTAGCCAATAAAGATGAGAGATCAGAATTACTTAGCTCACTTGAAGAGTCATCTCCCAAAGCCATGAAACATGCTCCTTTGGTTGGCGACCTGTCTTCTTCATCATCTGACATGTCCCAGGTCGCGAACAAGCTCTTTCCAACCTCCTTCTTTGGACATTCTTTGGCAAAGTGTCCCTTTTCTTTGCAATGATAACATATCACTTCTCTACTTGGTTCGGGGGCTTTAGATTGAGCCTCGTTGCGACTCCAAAGTCTCTTCATAGCTTTAAAGATAAGAGCAACGTCGTCGTCGACATCCTCCATGTCTTCATGTCCTTGAGCAAGATCGAAAGCCTTTTCGACCTTAAAAGCAATGCCCCTGACTCTCTCAGAGTCAAGTCTATCTTCCCTCCTCTCTTGGATTCCTCCGAGCATGGTCAGTTGACCAACCACATCCTCCAAGGTCAGTGACTTCGTCTCCTTTCGAGTAAGAAGAGAAGTCGCCATCCTATCCCATTTCTTGTTGAGGCCAGAAATCAACTTGTTGGTTTGCTTCCATTGAGGAAGCTTCTCACCCAGAAACTCCAGTTGATTGACCACCGATTGGAATCTTGAGTAGTAGTCGTGGATGGACTCACCCTTTTCTTGGAACAAGTTCTCATATTCTCGCTCAAGGGTTATGATTCTGTCCTTTTTGACATCATCATTTCCTTGATGGAGACGTTTGAGAGAGTCCCAGATTTCTTTGGCGGTGTCATAGCCAATGACCTTCTTGAGGTCACTACTAGAAAGAGCATGGTGGAGGACTTTCTTTGCTCTTTCATTCTTCTCAAGCTTTTTGAAGTCAACATCATTGTACTCCGTGACTTCTTTCTCCTTTCCATCAACTTTGAGAATCTTTTCGGGGCCTATGCATATGACTTTCCAAAGCTGGCCATCAAGAGAGCATATGTGGGTTCTCATTTGCTTTGCCCACCAATCGTATTCTCCAGCCTTGAGAATTGGAGGCTTCCAGAAGGAGTCACTAATAGCGGTGTTGGTGGTAGACATCTTTCTTGCAAAGTACTAAGAAAATCTAGAGCCAAAGCTCTGATACCAATTGTAGGATCTGTGTTAGTACTTCAAAGGTCGTCGACACCTACGATGTCGGCGACCAGAGTCAACAACTTATGTTTACGCAGCGGAAATAAAATACACAGGAAAGATTATGAAATACCAGATTGACACAATGATTTAGAGTGGAAACTCCTTGTAGCCAACGTGCTTGCAAGGAGAAAAATCACTTGCCCTCTAAGCTTCAACTTAGAAGGACTTGAAGAGCACTTCGCTCGCTTGTATTGATTTCTCGGGCTACAAAAGGTGTTCCTACTTCAAGATGCGCATCCCACGCTCCGGCGAATCCCACGCCCACTCTTGCAAGTACTCTTGCCTTTTATCTCAACCCTCACTCAATACAACTCGCTCATACTCAACCTTCCTAAGGATCGAATCCCACGATCCTCTCTTCTACATCACACACTCTCAATACAAGTTTTTCTCTTGACTCTCTTGGTTCCTACAATGTACCCACGAAATTATATATAAAGAACCAAGAAGATTGTTGCACAATTCATCCTTTTTGCCCAAGGAATGAATTGTACACAATCGGTACAAAATCCTTCCTAAAATATCACCTTGGACACAATAAAATCTTCTTTGTGATCTCCAAATATCCCATGAAGATTTTCCTCTTTTATGCTCTTCTTCTTGCCTTAAAAACACCTCAGAATCATCTTCCGTGCCTTCCTTAAACCATTCACGCGTTTTGCCTTTTATAGAATTCTGCACGTGTTCGGACTTCTGGGCAGTGAGGTTGGCGGGAGGTCGACGACTTCTGATATTATCTTTGTGAAGTCGGCGACTCCTGTTTTGGATTCACCAAAACACACAGTCTCTTGCCAAATTCCTCCAGATGACTTCTTGACATTCAGCGACCTTGGGTGACTTATTGCAAGGTCGACGACTCCTGTCAGCAACCTGTTGGGAACCATCAAAACACACACACAGTTTTCTAACACTACCTATTACTTTACTATATACCAAAGCGGAGGCAAATTCCGGCACTATATTGCGCCACATCACCCCCTTATTTAAAAATCTATTTTATTAAATCTTCATTTTATCATAATCCTATACATACTTAAATAAGATATTAGTTGTATCTTTGAATTTGATTTGTTTTTTTAATAATTCTATCCAAATATATAAATCTTTATCCTATCATTATACACATTTAATTAATACATATATCTATCATAAACCTTTTATTTAAAAAAATATTTTTTTGTCATAATCTATAAATCATAATCATAATATTTTATCCATTTAACTAATATCATATTAACTTTAAATTATTTTTCGTAATTTTGTCATGGTATTTTTTTAAAACATCAATGATAGCAAATTCTACCACTATATTTAAGACAAATATTCATTCTATTAAAATAAACTATTAAATAAATTTCTACTATCGTATCATATTAAAATATCAATTAAATTTTCCTAAAAAATCAATTCAAAAATTAGTTGTTATATTTACCATATATATCACTAATATTGCATACTTATTACGCTTTAGAAAAAAAAAGGATAGATTTCTTAATTAAGATAATAATTCGTTAACATTTTCATTACATGTTTGTATATTTTATTATTTAATCATTTTATCAAAAAACAATAACATATATACGAGATAACTTGGTTTTCTACTTAAATTATTAAATATTATCCATATCTTTAATATTAGAATATATTAATCTGAGTGTTTATTTAAACTTATTGATTTTATTATATAAGTTAGTTTAAGTAATTTAGTTTAAATGTCAAAAGATTTGTATCAATTTTTAATAAAATGTGATAATGCATCTTATTTTGTGTTATTCTTCCTCAATATTTAAATATAGAGGTTGATTCAGGTGAAAACTTTTCTTATCCTATAAACTAAAAACGTGAACAAGGGGTTAAAAACGTGAACAAAATGCATAAATATGTGAACAATAGGAAGAAATATGTGAACAAAATCATGTTTTTATTATGGATCGTATTGTAATAACAAAATCTCTCAAAATTATGTGTAATGGATTAGATTACTACACATATTAACATAAATAACACAAAATCACAAACATTTTTGGAGTTCACGTATTTCCTATTTTGTGTTCACGTATTTCTATTTCATGTTGACGGTTTTTAGTTTATAGGTTAAGAAAGGTTTTCATTTGATTCAAATTCTTAATTATACTTTTATGTCATTTTATAATCCAAAAAATAAGCGTTGTTTTAAAAGAAAGTATACATATGATAATATTTGCAATTGTTATAGTAAATTCAAACACAAAGCAATAAATAAATAATACCCCCGTACAGGGTACGGGTCATCTGCTAGTTATTTCCTATCAAAGAAGGTCATGAAACATATCTATATTAAATTGGGTTTATAACCACATTACCTATACATGGTACGGGGGATTTAAAATTATATTTTCTTTGTAAATATGTAATGTTAATGATCACGTTAAAATTATAGGATCATATATATTTATATTACTATTGTGATCAGTGTTTTTTTGCCAATGATGGTAGATCAACTCATAATATAAATAAGTTGGATTTATTCAAAAATTACTTTACAATAAATATCACGTTTTATTAAATAACAAAAAAATTTAGAAGATTACATCTAATTCTTGGTAATTGATAATTCATTATTTTTGGTCATTTTTAAGCATTTTTCTATGAGATAAGATTGTATGAGATATATATATGGCTTCAAAGATTATTACATGGTATTATCTTCATTGGTTGTTTGAAAACATAAGAAATTTAAATTTAATAGGTAGTTAATTAGGAAATATAGATATAACCTAATATTTGTTTTTAAAAACACCTAATTTTATTTCAAAATTATAAAAAATAATCTATGAAAATGATTTCAGAATTTTATACCTATATTATTTCCTATCAAAAAATTTCATAAAACATATCTATATTAAATAGGGTTTATAACCGCATTACCGGTACATGATAAGAGGAATTTAAAATTATATTTTCTTTGTAAATATGTAATGTCGATGATCATGTTAAAATTATAGGATCATATGTATTTATCTTACTATTGTGATTAGTGTTTTTCTACCAACGATGGTAGATCAACTCATAGTATAAATAAGTTGAATTTGTTCAAAAATTACTTTAAGATAAAGATCACGTATTATTAAACAATACGGAGTAGTATTTATTAGAAGATCACAACTAATTCTTGGTAAGGGATAATTCATAATTTTCGATAATTTTTAAGCATTTTTTTATGAGATAAGATTTTATGAAGAAGGGTTCAATTGATTATTTTGTTATAGAATTGACACGTGGTGCAAATTTTTTGTAAAGATTTTGACTCCGCTTTATACTATATGTTACACGCATAAGTGATAGTGAGTTGTATATATGAGCTGTGCTCATTGAGTTTGTTAGGAGCAACAGAATGTCAATTCAGTTGTAACTTGCGTGGATAAAAGCTCTCTAAGATGTAACATATTGTTCATCCAGAAAATAGTAAAGTCTTCTCCTATCTTGCTCTTCTCCCTTCTTCCGATTCCTTTCTTCTTCTTCTTCCTCTAATTCTTGTTCGATTCTTCTCTTCTCTGTTTGTCCTGTTACAGATCGTAACAATTGGTATCAGAGCCTACAGATCCGAGAAATGGCCGATGGAACTCGATTTAAGGTGATTGAGAATCAAGTTCAGCAATTACAGCAATTTGCGGAAACAACCAAGGCGTTCATAGATGAAGCGCGATCGAAGGAGGACAAGGTTTAGAAATCAATTGATGAGACTAAGCAACAGGTTTTGGATCTCAGGAAGGATTTAGCGTCAATGATCCAAGGTTTGATGTCTCAGCAAAAATCGCCAGTGCAAAATTCCAATGCCGATCAAAGTGTGGAAGCTCGAGAAAGGGGGATTTTGGCTTTTGGTGGAGCTCCGTTGCCTGGAATGGAGGCTCGTGCGAGAGAAGCTTCTCAATTAGTGTCCAAATCGGTGAATCCTGAAGGACAGCGCGCGTCTGGTCAAGCCATGAGGATTGAGGAGTCAACAATGAAAGATCAGAGGTCAATTCTTGCTCTTTCCAAGAATGGTGGAGCTGATCAGTAATCGCAGGGTTTGGAGGATCATGGTTCGAATTGGAACCAAGATTTCAAGGGAGGAAGGTTTCCTAAGGTGGACTTTCCAGTTTTTGATGGTAACAAACCGCGCAGCTGGATTCGTAAGTGTGAGAAGTTTTTTGCCATTTTTGCAATTCAGGAAGCTCAAAGAGTGGAGTTCGCAGCAATGTATGTTAATGGCAGAGCGGATGTGTGGTTGCAAGGATTCTTGATGCAGAAATCAAAGCTTCCATGGAATGAATTCAAGGAGGCTGTTTGTGCTCGTTTTGGTGAACGACAGGGGGCAGACATTGTTGAAGACTTCAATAAGCTTCAACAAACTGGTGAATTGGAGGATTATAATGAGCAGTTTGAGGATCTTCGTGCTAGTATGCTCAGTTTCAATTCGCATTTGCCCGAGTCTTACTTTGTTTCCAGTTATATCAGTGGTTTGCGTGGTGAGATCAAAGCCTTGGTGAAACTTAACAGACCTGCTACTTTGATTGAGGCGTTTGATTTAGCAAAATTGCATAATGAGGCTATTGTGGAATTGGTGAAGTTCAGTAAATGGAAGGGCAATACTTACTCTGGTAACTTTTCCAAGAATTCCAGTTTTGAGTCAAATACTGACAGGAAGAACTTCACTTCTCCAGCGTTGCCTTCTTCTAATTCAGGTACTTCTGGAACAAAGCCTTTAAGTTCTCAGGGAAGTACTTCTTTGTCTGATAATAGGGAAGCTAGACGAATTGCTGGTTTATGTTATAAATGTGGTGATAAGTACTTCCTTGGGCATAGATGTAAACCTCAATCTTTGCATAGTTTGTTAGCTGCACAGGGGGGTGATGTAGCTGCTATTGAACAGGATGAGGGTGAAGGTCAGTTGAATAATGAGTTGAATGATAGTGAAGAGGCAAATCCAGAAGTGTATGTGCATGCTATTACAGGTAGTAGTCCTCTTACTACTATTAAGATTAGGGGAATTACTAAGGGCAAGGAGTTGACTATCTTGGTAGATAGTGGGGCTACACACAGTTTTGTGGATCCAAGATTGGTTAAGGCAGTAGGATGTGAGTGTGTGGAGGCTTCTGTAATGGAAGTAACTGTGGCAAGTGGTGAGAAGTTGTTCAGCCATAAGGTTTGCAAGAGCTTCAATTGGTGTATGCAAAATTCTTTGTTTGAATTTGATGTGAGAGTTTTGAAGTTAGGGGGTTGTGATCTTGTTTTGGGTGGTGATTGGTTGAGGAAGTATAGCCCAGTGGTGTTTGATTTTAGAACCTTGAAGATTTCATTCTTGAAGGATGGCAAACAGGTTGAATTTTCGGGTATGACAGAGGAAAGTGGCTTTAGGAGTATGAAGGGAACTACTTTGAGTAAGTTGATTAAGAGGAAAGTTCCATTGTTGGTTACTCAAGTAGCTCATTTGTTTTCTGTGGAGAGTAAAGAAGTGCAAATTCCATAAGCCATAGTTGTCTTACTTGATGAGTTTCAGGATGTGTTTGAGGAACCAAAGGGCCTTCCACATGAAAGAGGCAATGAGCATACAATACCTCTTAAACCAGGAGCTACTCCAGTTTGTGCTCGACCCTATAGGTACCCTTTTCAACAAAAGAATGAGATTGAAAGGCAAGTGAAAGAAATGTTGCAGTCAGCTATCATTAGGCCAAGTTAATCTCCTTATTCTTCTCCTACTCTTTTAGTTAATAAGAAGGATGGGACTTGGCGTTTTTGTGTGGATTATAGGCAACTAAATGAGATTACTGTCAAGGATAAATTTCCTATTCCACACATTGAGGAGTTATTGGATGAACTAATGGAGCTTGTTGGTTTTCTAAGCTAGATTTGAGAGCTGGTTATCATCAAGTCAGGGTGAATGAATTGGATATTCCTAAAACTGCTTTTAGGACACATCATGGACATTATGAGTTCAAGGTGATGCCATTTGGTCTTACTAATGCTCTTGCTACATTTCAGGCAAAAGAACTTTGATCTCCGATTAAATAAATTCCTATGAATACAGTTTTTGCTCAACACTTGAGGAAATTTGTGTTGGTATTCTTTGATGACATTTTGGTATTTAGTAAAACACTAGAACTACATGTGTTGCATCTCAAGAAGGTTTTACAGTTGTTGAGGTTGCACCAGTTGTTTGCTAAGCGCTCTAAATGTTCTTTTGCTCAACCTTCTGTGGAATATTTGGGTCATATAATTTCTGGTAAGGGTGTAGCTACTGATCCTAGTAAAGTGGAGGATATGACAGCTTGGCCAGTTCCTAAATCTGTTAAGGGATTGAGGGGATTTTTAGGATTGACACGCTATTATAGGCGTTTCATTAATGGCTATGGTATGATTGCAAAGCCACTTACTGATTTGTTGAAATTGGATGCATTTAAGTGGTCATTAGAAGCTGAGATTGCTTTTCAAAAATTGAAGAAAGCCATGTCCACAGCACCTGTTCTGAGGCTTCCAGACTTCAATGTTCCCTTTGTGGTGGAAACAGATGCTTGTGATGTTGGTGTGGGAGCTGTTTTGTTGCAACAAGGTCAGCCTATTGCTTATATTAGTCAGGCTATTCAGTCTACATAGAGGCACTTGTCTACTTATGAGAAGGAGCTCTTAGCAGTATTGTTGGCAGTTGAAAAATGGCGCCATTATTTGGAGCATGCTCATTTTTTTTATCAAGACTGATCATCAATCTCTGAGACATTTGCTAGATCAGAAGTTGTCCACTCATTTACAGAAGAAAGCAACCAGGAAATTGTTAGGATTGTCTTACTCTATTTTGTATAAGAAGGGGGTGGAAAATAAGGTGGCTGATGCCTTGTCTAGGAGAGATAAAGAGTTGCAAGCTAGTATTCATGCCTTGACAGTGGTAGAGCCTTGTTGGTTACAGGAAGTGTTGAAAAGTTATGAAGGTGACAGTGAGATTCAACAATTGTTGAGTGTGGCAGCTATTGCAGAGAATGACAGATATAGCTTGATCAAGGGTGTGTTGAGGTATAAGGGTAGGATTTATGTGGGAGCAACAACTGAATTGAGAAGAACATTGGTGTTATCTTTACATGATTCCCCAGTAGGTGGTCATTCGGGTGTCAATGCTACTTATCAAAGGGTTAAAGCCTTATTTTTTTGGCCTGGGATGTGAAAATTGATTGAAGAGCTGGTGCAACATTGTGAGATATGCCAGAGAAATAAACAGGAACACCTCAAGTCTCCAGGGTTGTTACAGCCTTTACCAGTTCCTTTTCAACCTTGGATGCATATTAGTATGGATTTTGTGGAGGGGTTGCGTAAATCTTCAGGGAAAGATTCTGTTTTGGTGGTAGTGGATCGTCTCACAAAGTTTGCTCATTTTATTCCATTATGCCATCCTTTTACTACATCAAAGATTGCTCAGGAGTTTATGGTGCATATTTTCAAGTTACATGGTTTACCTTCTTCCATGGTATCTGACAGGGACAAGGTGTTTGTTAGTCATTTTTGGAAGGAGTTATTTGCTGCTGTGGGAACTAGACTGCATTTGTCCTCTGCATATCATCCACAAACAGATGGACAGACTGAGAGAGTAAATCACTGCCTTGAAGCTTATTTGAGAAGCATGGCGTGTGATAAGCCTAAACAATGGGCTACTTGGTTGCATTTGGCTGAGTGGTGGTATAATACTTCCTTTCATAGTGCTCTTAAAACTTCTCCTTTTCAAGCATTATATGGTTATCCTCCTCCTGCATTGGGACTCTCTTCTGCTTTGGTTACTACTGCTATGGTGGATGATTGGATTAAGGATAGGGAGAGTACTTTACAGCAGTTGAGGGAGAATTTGCTTAAGGCTCAAGCAAGAATGAAGCAGATGGTGGACCAGAATAGAACTGAGAGAGAATTTCAGATTGGTGACTTTGTGTATCTGAAGCTCCAGCCTTATAGACAGGCATCTGTGGCTGTAAGGAAAAATTTGAAACTTTGTTCCAAGTTGTATGGCCCTTATAAGATTCTGGCTAGAATAGGGAAAGTTGCTTATCGATTGGAGTTGCCTAGTTCAGCCAGAATTCATCCTGTGTTCCATACATCTCAGTTGAAGAAGAAAATTGGTCCTACTATTGCACTTGCAACTGATCCTCCAGAGATGGCAAAGAATGGTGAAGTATTGGTGGCGCCTAGAGCTGTGTTGGATACAAGAGTGACATATTTGCCTCAAGGAGAAGTTGTGACTGAGTGGTTGATTTGGTGGCATAACCTTGACAAATCTGAAGCTACATGGGAGCCGGATGGCCACATCATTAGGCAATTTCCAGACTTTACAAATGAGAGCTCGAGTCTTGAAGAACAAGACTCTTAAGGGGAGGGTAATTGTTACACGCATAAGGGATAGTGAGTTGTATATATGAGTTGTGCTCATTGAGTTTGTTAGGAGCAACAGAATGTCAATTCAGCTGTAACTTGCGTGGATAAAAGCTCTCTAAGATGTAACAGATTGTTCATCCAGAAAATAGTAAAGTCTTCTCCTATCTTGCTCTTCTCCCTTCTTCCGATTCCTTTCTTCTTCTTCTTCCTCTAATTCTTGTTCGATTCTTCTCTTCTCTGTTTGTCCTGTTACAGATCGTAACACTATAATAGTATAGATTATTTTAGAAAAAAATTCTAATATAACATAGTGGTAATTATGGTTATTAATCAATCAATAGGTCATGAGTTCAACTCTCCTTGACACAATTTGTTTGGGTTAGAATTTTTCGACCAAAAAAAGTATAGATTATTTTAGAGTATTTCAGTCAAAAGAGGTTTTGTGGGATATTTTAGTATTGATTTTCCTTATCTAACGCTCACAATGATTTACATAATATAGGTTGAGGTCATCTTCATATGATCCAATGCTTGTATGTCTCTTTTGGAGACCTATTTTCACGTGAACCTCCCCTAAGAAATTTTGCTATATTTATCTTGTTAATAAATTAATTACCTTTCATTAAAAAAAAAACAAATATAAAAGACCAAATATATATACACATACCAATATACCTTCAAGTCAACTGGGATCTCCTCCTTTTCCGTCCATTTTAGATCTCTTGTGTTGAAAATTCAAATATTTCGTACGTAAGTGTCAAGTGCCACATCTATTGTAAGAGATAATTCAATTCACTGAATTATATGGAGAACTAATCTAAAAAACACTCTTTAATTTCTCTTATTTTAATTGAAGTGTGTGAGTCTTATCAACTGATAGACAAAATAAAAAATACTATTGAAAAAATACAAATGGACATCTTGATAAATTATATTTTGATGAATATTGTAATAAAATATATAGTTCTTAAAAAAGTTTAGAATGATACTTCTTGTACATAATAAATCTCTATATATAATTTTTGGGACAATGTCTTCAAAAAATAATAAGCCACCTGATACATTCTCAAATTAATATGTATTTTTTGTATTTTTAAAATAAAATTAACTATCCACCTTTTTAATCTAATATTTTATGATATTAATAAAAATATATTATTTATTAACTAATTAATAAGCTTTTTTGTAATTGTAAATTTTAGTATCGTTATCTTTTACGGGCTTAGTTACATAAAAAATTAATAAATAATAAATATAAGTTAACCGAATTTTACGTCAATAATCGAAGAGTAATTTATTAATATATATTATTAGAATATGAAAATAAATTAAATTAAACATAAGTAATCTAAAAAATAAAATTGTAAATTTGTTAGTTGATATGTATTTGAAATTTGATAAATTAATCAATTTTTAAATAAAATTAAGGTGATATGAGACCTTGATAAGTTAATAATATGAATTTATTAGCGTAAAAATAATTTTTTAAAATAAAGTGGAATCCAAATTAATTATTGATTAAAAAATTCAAAAATATTGCAAAATAATACATAAACGAATTAAATATAAGAATGACATGGTCAAATCCTATCACAATATAATGACTCTAATTCTTATAGTTTTCATATATAATTTGGTATGGCATGGATACGTTGTGCTCCCTTGCATGGGTAAGTTGTGGTCCTTCAATCATCACTACTCGATACGTATGCACGATGAATATATTAAGAAAATCATGAGATGGTTTGACCCGTTTATTACTCATAATATCCATGAAATAGTCAACGCTATGAAACCCAAAAAGACCCGACTCTTTGGTGACCCATTAAGGCCCTGTTCGGCATAGGTTTACAGAGGTTTTTGAAGGTTTGTACAATTTAAAACCTACATAAATAGATGTTTGGTAAGATAAGGTTTTTCAGGAGGTTGAGGTTTTAGTAGGTTTTTGATGAGGTTTGAAAGGATAAAATAGAAACCTTGATAGAGATAAGTTTTAAGAGGTTTCCGAAATTTTTTAACTAAACTTTTTTGTTTATTGTTTTAATTAATAGAATTTTTTGTAATTTTAAAGCAAAACCTACGTAAAAACCTTGTAGTACCAAACATCATAATAGGTTTTAGCAGGTTTTAAAAAAGAAAACCTCTACCTAGTAAAAAAACTACACCTATCAAAAAACCTCTTTAAAAACCTACATCTCTTCAAAAACCTTGTTTTACCGAACACAGCCTTAGTCTTAAAAAATCGATCGAAACTCGAAATGGATGAACCTTAACTTTTTTTTTTGAAAAAAAGTTAATTGTATTAGAACGAAACGAAGGTCACAAAAACGCTAACAAGCTAGCTATTTATATGTTCACCACTCTCTAAACTCTCCAAAAATCTCCTAAGGTCTTTCGACCTAACCTTCCATCTCACTTTGCTATTGTTTTTAATGAGGTTTTGGCACATGAAAATGCATTCATCTACATCAATGTTTTATTGGCTAAACACAATGGCATTCCTACCCTTCCGAACATAGTACATAACAACGCAATGGCAGTGGTTCCATAAGTTGAAATGGAAAGAACTCTTTCTCTGCAAGTCTTTTGTCTGACCAATCCAATGCTCAATATTTATGCTTCTACGCCCAAACCTGGCCCATCTCAAAATGCTAGTGATAACTTTCTTGGAGTAGGCACATTCGAACCAAAGGTGGTTGCAAGTTTCCTACTAGTGATCACTACAAAGGACACAGAGATCTTCATAGGCAATGCCCTAGGCTTTTAGATCAACTCTTGTGCTTATACCGTTGCTGAGAATTTTCCAAGACACAAAGGCCAATCTAGGAGTGTTAAGCCATGTCCAAACAAGTTCTGGCTAGGGGACCTCATTTCCCTTCCTTCTCATGCTCTCATACAGTCCTCTGTTGTCAAACTTCCCAAATATGGAGTTCAAAATACACACATTAGTTCCATTCACAGAGGCTATACGATATGATCCTTACGTAGAGAGGGCTACCTAACGCCTAAACGGCATATACAACTTTCTAGGCAATCCATATCGATGTTTGAGCATGCTAAAATCCTAGGTGACCATAAGCGGAAAGATATAGTTTAGTACTTAGGTGAGGTTTAGACGAGATTTTTAGAATAATGATAACTGATACCTAATGTTCGGTAAAACATGAAAGAATCGATGAAATTCGAACAGTAGACCTCTTTGGAGCAAACTTTTAGATTAAATCAACTAACTTTTATATAAGTTATTTAATAATTTTAAATTATATATTTTTACCAAAAAAACTTTAAATAAAAATAATAAATTACAACCGGGACAGGAGTGGGGGCACGTGCCCCCACAGGCCCCCGCCTCGGTCCATCACTGTTGAGGATTCAGGTTCGATCACTTTCTTGAGCGCATGTTGAATCTTCAATCTTACGAGAACTAGCATATATCTGCTATAATTTTTTTTATTTAACTAAAGACTTAGTTTATATTTTATATAAAGTTATTCAAAGGAATAGTTTGATGTATAAGTTTGTATTGTTTTATAAGATTTATTTTAATGATACAATATTTCTACTATGATATATTCTTATAATCGAATAAAGATTTGTAGAATTATAATTTTTGTATAAGGATTGAATGCTCCTAAGATTTATGATATTTATTTTAATGTTTATGGATTATAATTATAATTATGAATTTAATTGGAGTTGACATATGTTTTTTCATATTATTATTTTGATTATCTTGTTAAAGGGCACGATTTCATGAAAAAATTAAGACGAACTGAAATTAATAGATAAGATTCTTTTTGAGAAAAATTAATTATCTCGTATATTGTCGAGTAAAAAGTAGACTCGGATTAAAATTTGATCTCAAATCAATTATATTGGGTTTTTATACCTAATTTCCCCTTCCCAACAGCCTATCGATGGCCGGGTTTTTATACCTAGTTTCCCCTTCTCAATAGCCTATCGATGGCTACCCATTGGGATTTGACTTCCACCGAATAATTTTTTTTTGACGAGGTAATGATTCGGGGGCCGTCTGTAATGATAGGGTAATATCTGTAATTAGGGAAAATTATGGGGCTAGTGACACAATTTGTAGCAAAGGGATTATAAAGTGGATCATGTACTTTGTGTAAATCCATCGATATTGCTAATGAAATTTCCTAATCTTTCTCTACTTGTTATCCCTAACTCTCTCTCTGTTTCTTCTTCTTCACCTCTCTAATCCTCTTTCCTTCCTAATCTTCTTCTTTCTCCCTAATCTTCCCTTAACTCTTCCCTAATTCTTTCCGGCCATTACGTACACCGTCCTTAGGAGGTTGACTTAGCATCCTTTCGGATGACAATGCGAAATTCTGACAATGTTGATGATAGTGCTTAGGAGACTATGACCCAATTTTGAAATGAGGTCCAACCGAATATCTCAAGAGAGGCTTGGTGATATTAATTTAATTTGTTTATCATAACTATATACTAAAGCGGAGGTTATAAATAATATTTAGCCCAACAAGTGTCACCTTCTCATTGGGCTGCATCACTCATCTTTATTAAAATAATTCAATTTGTTTAATTGGTTGAAATTTCAATAGAGACCTCACATTAGATTTCTTCTTATTTGTTGATTTCCATTTTAATTATGTTCTAAAAAAAAATCTATCCAAATCTATGCATTAAATACTATCCTATTCAAAAAAATGAAAAAAATACGTACATACCAACCTATGTATGATTTGGATATTTCTTTTACATATGCATAATTTGATCGATTTTTTTGTCTTTATCAATTTTGTAATTTATTAAACTATTTCTATAAACATCTTACTATGTACTAAAATAATTAAAATAAAATACCAAAAATTATTGATTTAGTAACTAACAAATCTTATATTGAGTTTTTTTATTTAAATTTGATTAATATGCATTTAAAATACTCTAGAAAAAGAATTAGAGTATTTTAAAAAACTTACTAAACCTTTTATCTATGCAAATGTTATATTTTTAGCTATGCTATAATATATCTAATTGAACTATTATAATATAACATATCCAATTAAAATATTAAAATTATAAATTACTCCCTCCGTTTCAAAAAACATGGCTTTTTAGACAATTTAGGTTGTTTCAAAATACATGACCATTTCATATTTTTTTCCCTACTCTTTTCATTTATACCCCTAATAATTAACTTTATCATAATCATTACACTTTTTCATATTTCTCTAAACAAATAATTAACTCTACATTCTATAGGGGTAATATAGGAATAACCTTTTTTCCTTAATATATGTGCAATGTCCAAATGGTCATGTATTTTGAAACGGAGGGAGTATTTATTTAGTAACTAACAAATCTTACATTGAGTTTTTTTTAATTAAATTTGATTAATATGCATTTAAAGTACTCTAGAAAACGAATTAGAGTATTTTAAAAAACTTACTAAATCTTTTATCTATGCAAATGTTATATTTTTAACTATGCTATAATATATCTAATTGAAATATTATAATATAATATATCCAATTAAAATATTAAATTTATAAGATATAAAACATTAAATTTATTGATAAATGACCAAAGGCTTTTAATTCCTTTAAAATGAAAATTATTTTATTAGACCTATCTAATTGAAATTGAATTTGCACAAAACTACTTAAAAATAAAATAACTATACTCCATAGTAACAATTGAGAAAACATAGGAAATTTTTAATATATAAGTCGTGCCCTCCCGGACACGGACACTATTACTATGAAAAGAGAGGTGAGACTCTCAACAGCTGTGTGATGACGGCCGGAATACATGCCCATATTTCTACCCAAAAAAATATTATATGCCCATATCACCCTAGGTTTCGGTGTTCACGACAAAAAGTTAAACAATCGGATTTTTTGACCGGAGTCGATTAGCAACGATTCGTTTTCCATACTATTACGTTATCGTAAATGTACATGCAATGTTCCATTCTCGAGTTTGGACTATGATGAATTTTAAATCATTGTTTAATATTTTTTTCTACTATTGAAATGTAAGGATAAAATTTAAAACTGGCTAGTGGCTAGCATAATATATCCACGCATATATATGAATGGCAACAACTCTAACAAAATATAAATATACAATTTTCAAGGTTAATTGCATTGTCAAGGTCATACAACTTTCCTCGTTATCCGTTTGACTCCATGACCCTTTTGTGAAACCGGATCCGTAAACAGGGTGCTTTGATCCTTCAATCTCGACTTAAAATGGTGATATTTTATTCTTGTAAGGCTAAGAAAGCCATATTTGGACCCTGTTGATGCTGAGAAAGCCACATTTGGAATCGATTAAGGTCGAGAAGGCCACATTTTAAATTGATTGAGGCTGAGAAAGCCAAACCCCATTAAGCCTTTTGTCAATTTTTCATTACTGAAAACATTATCTTTCAAAGAGGATTTACAAAATTTTGGAACAAAGGTTTGAGAAGGAATAAAAAGAAGTTCGATAGAGGATAGATCTAGATAAAAAATGCATGAACTCGACAAGAGTTGGAAGCTTTTAAATTGTCCCAAACCAACCACTATCACTTCGAATTTCCGATTTCGACCCTTTACAACGGCTTAGTCTTTCTTAAGCAGGTTGTTAATAGTCACTACTCACCTAATTTGGAGCAGTCTATCTCAACATGAAAGCAAATTAGGGAGAGGGGTGAAAAAAAAACGAAAAGAATTTAATTTACTTGGGGCGCAATTTACAACATAAAAAGAATTTGTAGGAAAACTAAATCAAAAGATTGAGGATTTACTAAATTTATAAATTATTGATTAATTTGCAAACCGTACACAAGTAAAATGATAGGAACCAAAAGATTCAAGAACGAAGTGATCAGAAGCAGAGTAAGGGGTGTCCAGCTTAGAGGATAAGTTACGGGAATCGAGATTGCGGTGGTGTGGGCACATCCAAAGACGGGACCCTGAGGAGCCAGTTCGTAGGTGCGAGAGTCTAGACTTGGGAGCTATACGTAGAGGAAGGGGCCGACCGAGAAAACGCTAGAGAGATAGTATTAGGCAGGACCTCAGACATCTAGGGATATCGTCAGATTTGGCAGTTTTCAAGGATATTTGGAAGGAGAAGATACGCGTCGTGGATGGCTAGTCCCTGAACAGACGACTTGCCTTGATCTTTTGCTATGTCTGGGTGTTTTTGCTTGTGTAAGTTAGGTGCATTTTAAGTGCTTTTGTGCTTTCGTGTGTGTGTTTTGAGACCTCATGCTTATGTGGTTTGCCTTACTATCTGTCGTCTTTGGGTCTTTTGGACGCCTCCCTCCGTGTTTAGCTAGGGGGCCCCCATCTTGACCCCCTAGATTCTTGTAAGGGAATTGCACTGGGTCTATTGTTGGTCCTAGGTGAAATGGTGGTGCCCGTGTCATAGCTGGTTGGGTTGGGTGTTATTTTCGTTATTATTGTCAAATTTGAGATTAATAATTTAATGATTAAAAGGATTAATAAGGTTAAAAGAGTTAATAATGATTTAATAATTGATAAATTCTTTTAAGAGGTTCAAGGGGATTTCGGGCTTCAGATTAGATAAATGGGGGATATTATGAGAAACAGGTGTCCGAGCGACCGCTCCATCCACCCAACTGAGTGTGTCAAGCACCAAGTGCGCCCGAGACATTGGGTGCCACTAGTGCGGGGATAGAGGTCACAACCAACATGATTGCCCCAACACTAAGAAAGTTCTCTTTTCCTAAGCCAACGAGTATGAATCCATGAAGGAGGAGAGCTAAGATGAGCATGAGGCATTGCCCAATGCCTATGACATCGACATCGGGGCCACCCAAGGCGTCGCGTCTATTTCCCTTGTGGCAATGCAAGCACTAAGCGCACAACAGGACTACGATAATGGACAAAGATACAACTTGTTTCATACGAGATATTGTTCAAAATCCATCCTTAAGTGTGATCATAGATAGTGCCTTGTGCTAAACACTTAGTGAGTGAAAAAGTGCTAAATCACTTTAACTTGAACACGACTTCACACCCTTGCCAAGTGTCTTTTTTATAGGGAATCCACAAATTGTTTGTGGTGTCCAGGGACGGATTGCGTGTGGATGAAGAGAAAATTCCGCGCAATTCATGAGTGGCCATCTTCTTCGACCCCCACTATGGTTCAAAGCTTGCTTGGTCTCGTGGGTTTTTATAGGCAGTTTGTGAGTGACTTCTCGTCCATTGAAGTCCGCTTCCATAATTTGACCAAAAAAGTCACGACTGTAAAGTGGAGGGAAGAACAAGAGGTTGCATTCAATGCTCTTAAGGAAGCCTTGTGCAAGGTGTCGGTTCTCAAGGAAGCTTTCGGGTGCTACTCTTAATTACCCCACATATGACAAGGAATTGTATGCACTTATTCGAGTGCTCAAGACTTGGCAACAAAATCTTTGACCAATTGAATTTGTGATCCAAACCGACCACGCCGCCCGTCTATCTCAAGTCTCAAACCACCCTTAGTAAACGGCATGCTCATTAGGTGGAATATATATGGAGACGCTTCTATAAGTGATTGCACACAAAAAGGGCAAGGATAACGTTGTGCTAGACGCCCTAGAGAGGAGGTATGTTCTCATCACTTCTCTTCAAGCTCATTTATTTGGGTTTAATTTAATTAAGGAGCAATATGAGCATGATATTTTTTTTCTCTCCTATTTATTCTAACCTTAATACTAGACGTCAGGATGAAAATTATTTTTTGGATAAAGGCTACTTCTATAGACAAGAGAAGCTTTGTATTCTCTCTTGTTCTCTTCATTATGTCTAGAAAGCCCACGAGGGCATAGAACACCTTGGTGCATCTCACACCATTGCTCATCTCTACAAGCACTTCTTTTGGCCATCCATGGCCAAAGGCGTGACCAAGTAATGCAAGACATGCGTGGTGTGCAACAAGGCCAATGTGAGATCAAAGCCTCATGGGTTATACATGTCATTGTCCATCCCGAGTACATTGTGCGAGGACTTGAGCATGGATTTCAACACCAACCTTCCATTGACAAAGCGAGGTAAGGATTCTATCTTTGTAGTTGTTGATAGATTCTCCAAGATGGATCACTTAATAGCATATCGAGGACCAAAAAATACAATAGAGATATCAAATTTGTTCTTTGACAATGTTGTGAAACTTCATGGGATCCCTAAAACTATCTTGAGTGATATGGATAACAAGTTTGAATCACAATTTTGGAGAACCCTATGGGGCAAGCTAGGAACTAAAGCCTTATTATCTACCTCTTATCATCCATAAACCGATGGTCAAACAGAGGTGACCAACCGGACCATGGGCACACTCCTTAGGGTTGTGCTCAAGATCAATCCTCGGAGGTGGGAGGACTTACTTCAGCTTGTTGAGTTTTTGTCCTTTTGAGATTGTTTATGGACTGAATCCTCTTACTCCATTAGACATGTCTCCTCGACCCTTGAAAGATGGTGAGCACATGACAGAGCACAAACGGCCGAGCTTATACACGAGCTCCATCAACACACCAAGCTCCAACAAGAGCGACAAGCCAAACAATAAGAGGTTCAATACAATATGGTTCTTCACAATCTATTCTTCGAGTCGGGCGATTTATTTGGCTTCACTTGCACAGGAAAAGGTTCCCACAACATATGAAGACGAAACTTGATTATCGTGGAGATGGCCCCTTCAAGGTCTTTTGACGTATCAACAACAATGCTTATGTGTTGGACCTCCCCGACAAGCATGGAGTCCATGCTCCATTAGACAAGCCCAAGTTAAGGTTCGGTGTGCTGGATTTGGAGAAGACTGAGCGCATGGGCGCTCACTATCAAGCGCATCCCCTAGCTTGCACTGCAAAACGCGTGCATGTGGTCGTGGCGTGCACGACCAACGGCTAGCATGTGTCTTGTTGCCTAAGGCCAATATCTTCTATCCTATCTTAGCTAGATTTATAGATATATTGAAACTGATTCTTTTCTTAATCTTTTCACACGTTTGCTAGGCTTATTGTTAGCTTTAACGTGTGACATTAATTAGCTACATGTATTTTTAATTTTCTATTTTATTTAATTAAGTAGATTCATTTAGCTTGAAGGAAAAACTCTATATTTTACACAAGTTAGATTTTTCTTCAAGATAGAACTAGCTAGTTTAGAATTTCTTTCTATTTAACCAAGCACATAACATTGTTCTGCACGCATAATTGAAATAAACACAAGTTTGGTTAGTTGAGAATTGCTCCTAATTGAACCCTACATCACAATTTACCACGAGCCAAAGCCCATTGCGATCTCATCACGTTGGGTTCGCTTCCAACACGAGATCACCACGTTAATCAAGCCAACAATTCGATTCCTAATGTGGAGCTGAAACTCAAATCGGATTGCAAACTCCGTTGCAATTGTTTATCCAAACCGCTTCCACGCTTCATTGAGACTCTCCATACGATCTACGATCGGATCCTAAGCGTTCAAGGCTTTTTCAAGGACTAGAGCGCATCAATATATATGATAGGAGATCAAGATTTTCGTCAATGCATATACAAAAGTGATCAAAATTGGAGCAGAGAGAAAACTAATTGCACTTTTGTCTATTTCATTTGAATCATACATTTTTGCATAGGAGCACATATATTATCATTTATTATCTAGATTGACAACAAGTTTTGTTATAGTTTATATAGAGTACGCTATAGTAAAATAATAAATCGTTACACGTTCTTATTTGACTTTAACATTATGCAAAGTCATTTTGTAATTCAAAGCTTGCATTAGAGCTGAGCTAGTGTGTCAATATCATAAGGGACAGCTTCTTGGGTGTTTAGCGCCTTGTAAGATCTTTCTCCAAGAACCTTGTGTACAACATCCGTAGGATGAAATAGGTCCCAAAAGTAGTATTGGTTCCTGTTTGAGCAAGGAGTTGATTGAGGTTGGCACTGCCCGTCGCTCCTCGGCGTGCAACAACTTGCGTCAAACACCGTAATACCTATCGTTCACCAACATCAAAATTTGCGAGTGAAATGAAGATGAAGCTAAAGACAATGTGAAACAATGGATGATTTTACAAAACTCAAAAAATAGAGGATGCTGACTCAACAAGAGTCTATTGCGAAATAGAAGAAGAATTTAAATCAGTACCCAAAAGGACATTGCAAAGAGCAAAACGAAACTGCAGAATGTCCAAATGTCTTCTAACTAAAAAATCCACGACAGTGTTGTATTCCCGAGAAGAGAAAAGGTAACATAATGTTGATGTGGGACAAGCATTACAATTAGTTGGGGTTTCACATTTCTTAAATTAACATTTTTTAAACTATTTTTAATAAATACTTCATATGATACGACAATTTGATTAAATAATTTTATAACTCATTAGATTTGTTGTATAGACCATTAAAAAAACTAATCTTAAACTACCATGGCGTTGCATCTTTAGAATGTCATACACGGGGATATCCAAATCCTCCGTCCTGCAAACACGTCCCCTTGCACGTCCTCTTAACTCTCAGTGGTCGACCAAGTCATAAAATTAATGACTAACGTACATGATCAAAATGAATTTACCTGTGTATGCAGATATCTCAATAGCGGAAGAGTTTAAGTATATGAATTGAGCACCAGGTAGTGTCTGATTGAGTTGGGTGATAAGTGGAACTAATTGAGCATTGAAAATATTAACAGCGTCATTAACACTTTGAACGCATCCGGTGGCCCCAAATGTAGCAATTTCTCCCAAGCTGCACCCTATTTGTGACAATATCGAGAATGCTATCTTCCTCGCACCCAGTTCGTACAAAATCTACAACAACCACAAACAACAACAACATTTACCAAGTGAATTCCACGTCCACAAGATCTGAAAGCTAGGTTAAGATGGGGGCACTCCAGACCTGGATGGAATGCGTTCTATATGACCCAAAAATTACGCGACATCCAACACGCAAACCATAAACAATAACAAACAAACAATAGAATTTGTTGTTGAAACAACAATTCCTCTCTCAGCACTCACATAAGTAAGTACAAGTGTCTTACCTTCACATAAATCCGGTAGTAGGCGATGAGATACGATGCAAATTGTGTGGGAGTGAATATTAGGCTGGTTGGGTAGCTTTGATTGTAGAAGTAGTTGTTGATGTAATCGTTGCTACCAATGTTGATGGTGTACAGACACCTACTCAGGTTTACTTGGTTACCAATGTTGGCCATGGTAGTTCGATGATTTTGTATTTGTTGGTAAAAGCTTATCACTTCTCCCTGTACAATACACACGAATAAATTACAATATATACAAATCGATTCATTTTCAAATGAATACAATCTAATGTAATAAACTATAACAGAAAAACAAAACAAGAAAAACAAAGATACATATGGATAAAACTACTTATTATTAATAAGCATTTGTTATAAACATATATATATATATCTATATAAATACAATAAAGATACTTATACGATCATTATCAAATAAATAAAAAAGATATTATTTTGATATGAATATACATATGGATAAAATATAAGTCATTATAATTTATATTATAAATAAATAAGAGTATTTATTGTCAAATATAAATGGTTAATTTGATGTGATGAGACTAGAATTCCACAACTTTAAATTTAATATATAGTATTAGACCTATCAATTGAGTTGGTCGGGTCGGGTCAGGTCATCACTGGTCAATTGGGTCACAAATCAATCAGGTTGATAATGAGTCATGACTCATGAGTCAATTTGGTCGATAACGAGTCACGATTCAATAGTGTCAAGTCATTGTCGATTGTCAGGTTGGGTCGGATCAATAGAACGGATTAAGAGTATTGAAGTTTTTACCATGATTTGAATAATATTCTATTTAATTAATAAAATATAATAGGAAAATATTGTGTTTAAATATTTTTGATAATAAAACATAATATAAACTTACATTCTAAAATATATTGCATCGTGTCAACCCAACAAGTTTAGGCTGAAACTAGGTTTCAAGTTTAAGTTTCCTTGTTTAAAACCCGAAATCTTAAATCGGATCAGGTAGAGTTTATGGACCGGATCAACTTTTATAAAGTACAGATTGATTCAAAATTGGCTTAAGGTGAAAAACTAAGAATTATTAAAAATAAATAAAAATACAAATAGTTTAATGCGAGGCAAGTGCACCTAAACCATTATGTCATTCGGACCCCTCAACTTGTACGTTTTTGTCAGTCATCACCATGTACTTTGGAATGTTCAAATAGACCCTTGAGCTTAATCTTTTTGTGTCTTTTAAGCACAAAAATCCCTAAATTATTGGATATGATCGGTAGTGTTGTTGATGTCGATGTGGTGGTTGTTTGAATTTGGATTTTACATCAGAGATGACATTTTATGTTATTATTTAGAAAATAAGTTTTTTTAAATAAATTAGCCTTTTCTTCGCTTCAACAAATTTATCTGAACTATAAATACTTATTTAAAACTATTCACCCATACTTAATGTGCTCAAATGGGAGGGTACGCTATACGCGCTCAAACAATCAACATTGATTGCTTAAAAAACAAAAAATGTTAACTTCACGGGCTTTATAGTTCCATACCAATGCATCATGGTTAATAACTCACGAACTTATAATAGTAAGTGCCAAACATTTTATCCCCACACAATTGTAGATGGGAATGCCCAAAGTGTTAGGAAACAGTAATAAAGGGTCCCAAAGTCGTGTAAGCCAGAGTAGCACATCTTTTCACGCTAACTCCACCCCCAAAACTTGCCAAGATAACATTATCTTTATCCATTAATCATAACTTTTTGGCTTCAAATTGACTCTCTTTCCTAACTAGCTCCTCTCGAAAAGTTACTTTCAATTTTAGCCTTGTATAGATTCTATCGAGGCTTTTTAACCATTTTAAGCAATTTTAATTACAAAATGTTACCTACTATGCGTTACATTTCAAGTAATTTTTTCATTTCAGGTTACGGTCGGATAGAAAATACTCAACTTCAACTCGGCCTAATGGTAATTTCCGTCAAACTGATGGATCACATTTTCACACATCTAACTCAATTAACTCTTTTGCTCAAAAAAAAAAAAAAACTCAATTAACTCTTTGGTAGTAGAAGTTCAGATAATTTAATTATTTAATAGTATAAGATGATCGATGGAGAAATGAAAACTACGTTCAAATTTAAATAAGAGGTTATTCCGGTAAAAACCTCTAAACCATGAAACACAAATAGAAAAAGGTGAATTCAAAATTAAAATATTGTTGAGTATGGAGCTCTAAATCATGATTCGGGTTAGGCGGTGAGAAGACGGAATCAAGGGCTGAAACAAGAAGAGAAGACGAAGGAAGGGCAACTCGGGCTGCTGGCACGAAGACGAGTGCAGGACGCATTGAGATGCGGGCGCGTCTTGGGCGGGCCGTCCGTGTCTTGGGTCTTGTCCACGGGATTTGCACAAAGCATTTTGTCCTTTTTCGGGATAGATTATTTTTTTGGGTAAAAGTCTATCTTTAAGCTCTAGTTTTATATAAATATTCAACTTGATTATGAAAACTGTTGTTCTAGCTAGGTGATTTACCATTGAGAGAAACTCCTCAAAGTAAGATTGAGAGGTTAGGTATCTATATCGCGACCATGTGGACGTCAATTGCACTTGGTCGCCAAATCGGGGGAGAAACTTAGCGTCCATTTGGTCGCTAATGTTCCTGGTCCCGAAAGATAGCGACGACTTGGTCGCTCATGAATTTAGCGACCGGGCAATTAGCGGTCTGGTCCGAGTCTCCTGGGTCGTATTGGGCGCATTCCATCTAGGTCTGGAATGCCCCCACCCTGACCCCCCAGATCCTGCTTGTGCGGGATTTCCCTGGGTATATGTTGTTGTTGTTGTTGTTGTTGCAATTAGCGGCCAACATTTGGATGTCAAATGGTTTTAGCAATAAGATCTTGTATTTTAGCGTCCAACCTGTTGGTTGCTAAATTGTTTTTTTTTTTTTGTGGTGGGTTAGGAAAATCTGGATCAAAATAGATCTGAACATCAATGCCTTTGTAATCCTTAAATCCTCAGATCTAGTGGAGTATCTCTTACTTTATAGTACCTTCAGCCATATTCTTTAGGACGAACTGGGATAACAAATTTTGGTTGTCTTTGTCTTTTGTAATTTCTTTCCATTTACTGCTCGAAAGATCCTTCAAATTTTTTCGACAAATACATGAATTATTAAAAGGCTATTGTAATCTTTTATCTTCACCCTCCTTGCTTATTCATTGAAGTTCACGTATTTCTTTTTATAATTCACATGTTTATATTTGTGATTCATTATTTACAGTTTATAGGGTAAGGATAGCTTTTATTTGATTCAACTCCTTATTTGTAATCTATATATGTTGAATTTACTTGACTTAGCTTTTAAAAACATAATAAGCATACACATCATCATCATTAGATTTGTCAAAACTTAACCCCCACCCAAAATGACCGAGAATTTTCGAGGTTTAATCTCAATCCAAAATCAGTCACTTTAAGGAAATGTAGAGCCTGGTTAACCTGAATTCAATTTGATTGCAAACGGAAACATGTTGGATCGACTAGATTTATTATATTTGCATATTAAATAAACTCAAATTGAATACTACAGCACCTTTTACTATAAAAAGTACAGTATTAGTTTATTAATAAATTTTATTATTCAAGTATAATATTATTTGATTAGTCGCAAAAAAGTGATAGTCGTAAAAAGTATTGGTTGATCGGGATTTCCACTCCAAGTGATCGTGTCGTGCACTTACCTGCATAATTGTCTTAGTTCCGCTAACAGTGTTGCTATCTCATTCGGTCCAGCAAACAATTATATAGTAATATTACGGAGAAAGTGCGAAACGACCAATTACAATATACAAATTTGTAACTTTGCATGCACGTCACATGTTAACTACAGTCTAGCTAGTTTGAGCCATTTGTTTGTGTCATAATCGAAACGATGCACGTAAATGTTTCTCGCTGTTTGCACGTAAGTGTACACATGCATAAACTAAGTTCGATCTAAAAATGGGGTTGCACCGTACCCGCCCCGTCCATCCTCAAGGTAGAAGCTCTGGCAGCTCTGGATGGGATTAGGAAGGCGATGTCCCTCAATATAACAAAGCTAGTCGTTGGAGGCGACAACTTATGTGTAATTAATAGCATCACGGGCAGTGACGGACGCAGAACGAAATTAAAGGGGGGCACAAAATTAAAGGCGACAACTTATGTGAATAAAAAACAAAATTATGCTATGGGGAATTGAACCTTGGTAGGATGAAAACAAATTTGAACCATAAACCATCTAGACTAGTTGAATTTCATGTCATATTAATGCAAATTAATTTAAAATGTAATCATATTTTACCTAAAATTCACTATATATACCGGTAATAAACCCGACGGGAGGGGGGGGGCACGGGCCCACGCATGCCCCCCTGTGTCCGTCTATGATTACGGGGGTATGGTCATGCCCTTGGGAAATCCAGACAATTATTGGTAATATAAAAGGCCTTCTCTCTCTTTTCGAGGAGGTTTGTGTGTTTCATTGCTACAGGGAGAGTAATAGAACAGCAGATTACCTAGCGGCCAGGAATGTTGACCCACAACTCTTATTTGCCTACATAATGATAAAGTGCGAACTGCAGTTCTAGGAGGAATATATATATATATCCTATGCTTGAGAACAACTCTTGAACTAGGTGAAGGAAAAATTCGTGAAGTTAGAGACTTTTTACAGATCAAATTAGGAAGCCTAGTATTTTCCTCTTTGTAAAAAAAAGGGGGTTACACCAAACACATACCAACTCAAAGCAATATCATATCGCGGCCTCCATGGCTTCATCAAACACAATGAAGGAAAAACATTATTGTGAATAAAAGTAATCGAGCAAGGCACAAGCAAAGCGTAGGTAGACATGGTTACTGAGAGAAACATCTCTATGTATTTTCGTATTATGCAAGGCAGGGATTAGTCGGCACAAGGAGCACTGTTCTAAAAATACCTTCTAAGGTGCCTAGGTCTCGTCCGGGCGCTAGACGGTCCTCGTCTGCCTAGTTTTATAACCCGTCTAGGTGGCGTGTAGGTATCCGTCTAGGCCGCCTAGGTGGCCTAGCCTAAGCGGCCCCTTTCCGCCGAAGATCCGCCTAGCATTTTCTAGAACACTGACAAGGAGAAAAGAAAAGCTTTTATACAAGCTACTCCTAACCAGACTACGGCTAACTAGAGTTAGTTGAGCTAAACCAAGGTTCTAACAAACTAGCTAGAAAGCTACAAAACTACGGTTAGTTGAAAGGCTAGCAAACTAACAAAAATACAAATGACATCGATTTATCTGCCTATAAATTCATCCTAAAGGAATTAAACCAACCACTTATAACTATATTCCTCTCCCTAGCTTGTGAAAGAGCCATTCAACACATACCAACTCCAAGCATGGCCAAATCTCATACCATCATCATAATGTCCATCTTCCTTACTCTTCTCCCTCTATCATCCTCAACCGTGAACCACTCTGATTCACAGAGCTACAAGATTCACTCTTCAGGGTACGACTACAAGGGCGCACTCGGGAAAGCCATCTTGTTCTTTGAAGGACAAAGGTCCGGGAAGCTCCCGCGCTCCCAACGAGTCAAGTGGAGAGGGGACTCGGCTCTCTCCGATGGCAAGCTCGAAAATGTAACCTACTTTGGTCTATCAACATATATATATGTATCAAATTTAATTTATCATATGTAAAACAAACATAGCTAAGCATAGGTTATATTATACATTATATAACAAACTACTTATCTTGCAACATGTCTTTACGCGACACAAATAAGTATATATAAGGCCTTGCTACACTTTGTAGCATAAAAGTACTTTTTGTTGTAAAATGGATATATTTTTTACCTCGAAATCTGTAAAAAACAACTAACATACACACGTACACGTTGTGAGGTAAAAATAATACAGTATTATGTTCAGGAAAAACTACTTTTTGGCTTACAACAAGGCTGAGCATAAGTAAGGGTAAAAAACTAACAATTGTATGTGTACATATGTATGATATATCATATATGGCAGGTGAAATTGGCGGGAGGGTACTACGACGCCGGGGACAATGTGAAGTTTGTGTGGCCGATGGCCTACAGCGTGAGCCTCTTAAGCTGGGCGGCTTTGGAGTACGAGAAGCCGATATCGTCGTCGGCCAAGCAGATAGGCTACCTAAGAGACGCCATCCGTTGGGGCTCCGATTTCATCTCCGATGCTCACACAACTCCCACAACTTTCTACACCCAGGTACAAGTAAACAGTGCATAACAGTCAAAATTTGAAGTCTTCTGAAAAGGTTATTTATGTATTTAAAATAGTGTAGATGGTTAGTTTCGTACATATTGGTGGAGGCACTGATTTGTTTTTTGTCCATTCTAAATTTTCTTTTGATTAAAAAAAAACAATGTTTCAACCCCTAAGTTATAAAGAAATGTTTTTTTTTTTATATTTATGCATTTGTAGATTTTAAATGCTTGAATTGATTATGCTAGAGTAGAGTGTTTAAACTATTGTCTAATTAGCTCCTTAAATTTATAATTATTATATTTTTAGTGGCTCTTATTTTTCAAATATCCAATAAAAACAAGAAGTTTACTAACCATAAATTTTGATTAATCATAAAATTCTGATTACATTATTTGATGCGCGCTTTGCATGGCTTTTAAAATGACATAAACTATCTTGTATATTATCTTATCAGTTACTCGAATCATTGGACTTGTATGGCAGGTCTTTACACGAACGACGATCGGCCTACCGAACTTTATTAAATAAGGTTTAAACTTAGCTAATATTTAGATTTTTTTTTGTGTAAAATAAATAATAGGTGGGAGATGGAAATAGTGATCACCAGTGTTGGGAACGGCCGGAGGACATGGACACACCGCGCACTCTTTACAAGATTACGACCTCGTCTCCGGGCACGGAGGCTGCTGCCGATGCGTCCGCCGCCCTGGCTGCCGCCTCAGTCGTCTTCAAGGCCGTTGACCACAGCTACTCTTCCAAGCTGCTCACCAAAGCCAAATCGGTATATTGCTAAAAACAAATGAAACAAAAATATGCTAAAAGCAATATTATCTTAATGATACATCTAAATAACTCATGTGTGTTTGTTTGCCCTGAATTGCATCAGCTATTTGATTTTGCTGACAAGTACAGAGGATCCTATGATAAGTCCTGCCCTTTCTATTGCTCTTACTCTGGCTATCAGGTACTCGCACCTAGGAGTGTTCAACGGGTCGGGTCGCTGGTGAAATGTTTTTTAAGTTTGCGGGTCGTGGGTCGGGTTGGGTTAAAACCGCGGGTTTGCGCGTCGACCTGCGACGCATTACATTTAAAAAATATATTTTTTTATTATTTTATTAAGATTAAAATGAACTTTTAAGAATATATATTTTGTATAATTATATTAATCAATAAAATAACGTTTTAAGAATATATAACTTTTTATAATTTTATTGCAATTAAAGTATATATTTTTAAAAAAATTTACCGCTTTTGGGGTTGGTCCACAATTTATTTTTGTATTGTATAAAATATATCGATTTGACTAAGTTAAACGGGTCAACAGGTTGGGTCACGGGTCACTTGTTTCTGCGAGTTGACCGTGACCCGATCCAACCCGACCTGTGAAGCACCCCTACTCACATGCCCAAATGAACAAAACATTGGTTCATCAAGCATGCGTTGTTTGATTCAATTGATCTTAATTGTCGTGTGATTAATGACAAGGATGAGCTATTATGGGCCGCGGCCTGGCTTTACAAGGCGACCGGATCAAGCGAGTACTTGAACTACGTAACGAGCAACCAAGGATGGAGCTCGGCTGTGTCAGAATTCAGCTGGGACAACAAGTTTGCTGGAGCTCAAACATTACTCTCCAAGGTAAGCAGTTGCACTAATTGATCAAAATGAAATATTGGAAGAAAACTCTCATTGATCATGTTATTGGCGATTCTAAGAATATGACTTGTGTAGGAATTTTATGGTGGGAAGCAGAGTCTAAGCAAATACAAGAGTGATGCAGAGTCTTTTATGTGTGCTCTTTTGCCAGGAAGTAGCACTGTCCAGATTAAAACCACTCCTGGTAAACTAATCAAAATCAGTTTTTTGATTCATTTGAGTAACTAACGCGCGAAGCATTTTCCGAATTTGTGGCGATTTGTAGATATAAGTTAAGGATGAACAATACACATTATGTTTAATGTAGGCGGACTACTATTCTTTCGGGACACAGCCAACTTACAATACACGACGAGTGCGACCATGTTGCTCCTTGTGTATGCCAAGACCTTGTCTGCAGCTCATGTTAAAGAGCTTCAATGTGGATCTGCCAAATTTACGCCTTCCCAAATTACCGCCTTTGCAAAATCACAGGTGAAAGTAGCTTTTATATATGCCAAGTACCAACAACTGCTTTGTATAACATTGCTTCTAATAAGTGATTTTGTTGAAACATTGCTTTGTATAGCAAGTTATCATTAGTTACAATTGATCAGGTAGAAGCAGTCCCTTTAATACTTTGAAATAGTTAATTTCTAAATATGGCTCCATGAAAGTATTTTTTTTTATGAATGGTATCATGAAACTTGAAGTTGAAACAAACTTACATCTTGAATTTCCATGAAAGATGAACTTGAGACAAACCTACATCTTGATTGAATTCATTTTGATGTACATTACAAAATAAAATATACACTAACATGCTAAAAGGTTTTAAGCCCCTTAAATATACAGGAGTTGTCATTAATTAGGAATACAAGATATTAATGCAATAGCTATGTTAAGTCGTAAATTCATGACTACTAGGTACACCGGAGACATCCGCATAAAATGGAGTTTCATCCTAAAATCAATTAGCTTATTCATCGAACTTGTATAGTCAACTCAATTTCACGAAACTCCGGGCATCTATTTCCAGACGGATCATATGTAATTAATTGCAAGCTAATGTTATACATTCTACTTAAATATGGATCATTTGATGTGATTCTTGACCTCTTTTTGGCTTTGAAGGTGGATTACATTCTAGGAAAGAACCCAATGAAGATGTCTTACATGGTAGGGTACGGAAAGAAGTACCCACAACAGTTGCACCACAGGGGCGCCTCCATCCAATCCATCACCTTGTACCCGCCCAAGGTTGGATGCAACGACGGTTATTCCACCTGGTACAACAACAACAAGCCCAACCCCAACGTTCATGTGGGTGCCATCGTAGGTGGGCCCAACTCAAACGACCAGTTTAATGACGTTAGGTCAGACCATTCCCATCTTGAGCCGACAACCTATCTCAATGCGGCCTTTGTTGGCTCTGTGGCTGCCTTTGTTTCCAGTGGCTTGGAAGAGGGTCATCTTGGAAGTGTTGTTGGTGAGGAGTCCAACAACGTGGCAGATGATACAATTTGATCAACTATTAGTAGTTAATTAAGATATAAGAAAATAACTAATTACACTAAATAAGTGGAAACGGTACTTCGTTATGATAAGCCCATACAGTGTTCCTCTAAACTAACGTGTTTAGTCGATGATCTTTATTCAGTAATGGGATTTAATTACTTGTAACTAGTGCAGATTATAGAAATTGAATATTGTTGTTGTTATTATGACCTTTTGTTGAAGATTTATGGGCTTGTCCGGTCATCAGACAAATAGAGAGAAATCCATTGATATCAATTGGTGAATTCTCTACCCATTAGCCTAAACCTTTGGTGTTAGAAAGTATATTTTGACCTTATATGCAAAGTGGTTAAATTTACCCAATACGTTACCCGTTTCTGAATGAAGATCTAACATGGTTTAAAAAACGTTTGACCCGATACGTCACCACGTTTGTTGTTCTAGTGTCAAATGGTTCAAACCAGTTTGGTGGTAGCTCGAAAATTAAAGCTTGAATATTGGGTTAGGTCTTGAGCATTGGGTCTGGAATGTGATCAGGAGAATAAGAGCCCAATTTTTTCAAAGCTCACTAGCTCGTTAATTGGAACAACACGTTTATGTTGACCATCATCTTTGACCTAAGTATTTAAGCTCATATTAGGGTTTGAGCTTGGGTGGAGTTTGTGCTCTATGCGTGATGCTAGAGAAAGCTCAGAGAGAGAGAGAGGAAGAAGGAGAGAAAAGTGATTCCAACATGGGTTGTGAAGGAATCGGCAATCAGCCTCAACGGTGATTCATACTCGATGAGATACAAGGTGGCAAGGATCCAAAAGCGTCTTCTCAAACTTCTATGAGCCTTGATTGTGGGCTGAAAACACGATCTGGGATCGATCATCCTTGCTTCTTAGCTCTTGGCTCGATATCTTTGTTTTTAGTCAAATTCTCTCTTGTTTTTACTAGTTCTCATTTGTAGTTCTTGTTTTTAGTCGATGTGTTAAACACTCTTGATACATATATAGTTGATTCAGATAAATCTCCTGTATGGAGATTCCTTAGAAGTAGGGTTTAATCCCGAACTGGGTCACCAATTCTTTCGTGTTCAATTCTGTATATTTGTCTTGATTTCTCTTGTCTTAATTGAGCAAATCGACTGTAGAATTGATAATTAGGGCTTCAAAAATCACATATATTGGTATCACAACATTTTTAGTTGTCATCCTACCTTAATTTGCCTCTGCTTCTACAAACCTTAGATATGTTGTCTTTGTTGAAATCTAATTAGGGCTTTATGCTTGTGTTGAGATTCTTGTTGTTTATGCTTATTAAATCTCTTTGCTTTAGGCTTTCTTTGAAGTTTATTTTTATATTCTGACACTAATATTTGTTTTTGAATTTGTTGCAATTAGCTGTAACCGACTATAAGGTGAAATCCTTTGATGGGGTCATGGATTACTCGATATGAAGGGCCAAGATACATGCTATCTTAACCAAAGAAAGGTGCTACCATGCTATCACTGATGTATGGGATGAGCACCCCACCACGGCTAAACAAGAAGAAACTCAAGATTTATCCCATGCTGAGATCATTTTAAGAATGGCAAATGAGGTAGCTCGTCAAGTGGTCAGACATACTAAACCTAATGAACTCTAGCTTGCTCATGCTGACATTTATCTTAAAATATCCTTGCCTAGTAGAGTCAATTTGTTATATAAAGTTTTTTTGTTTAGAATGGATGTGAATTTGACTCTGAGTGACAATCTAGATAAATTCCTAAAATTAATTGAAGATCTTATTAGGTGTAAGAATGAGATTAAATGTGATCATTAAGTTGTTATTCTATAAAATTTCATGCCCTTTTAATTTGATGTGCTTAAAGATTTTATTCAATATGGGAGAGACGACTTGATTGTCAATAAATTCATTGAAGCAATCATTTGGAAGAATAAGTCTCAGAAAGTGTTTAAGGTTAAAAATGGAATTAATCAAAATGGAAAATAAGACTGTCTCCAAGAATGCGGTGATGTTTGAGAAAGGAAAGGAATAGAATAACAAGAATAAGAACTATGACAAGTTTAAAACAAAATGAAAAAAAAATGTGATTCTTCTTCTATCATGTGTTACCACTGGAGAAGATAGTCACTACTCTAATGACTGTAGGAAGAAAAAGAGGGATGAGAAAGACAAACATAATGATAACTCCAATGGGCAGTCTAATATTTTTGAATCTTAATCACAATATTCTAATGAACTGCTTTTAGTCTTTAATGCTCATTTTTGATGATGATTGGATATTAGACTCGGGATGTACACTCCATGCTACTCTATGTGATGGTGCTATTATTATGGTTAGTAATAATACTGCTTTACTTATCAAGAGTATAGGGTCAGTTCTTGTTAGGATGTATGATGGGTCATAGACCTTAGTAGGAATCTTCCTTCTAAATCTATATTAGATTATTACTTCAAATGGAATAAGAGATATTGTAAGAAATAAAACAATTCTAATTAGAAGCATTAAGAAAGGATGTATAAGGTCATAACTTTTGAGTCTATAGCCTTTAAGGGAAAAGATTTTCATTTCAATTCAATTCTAATGCCAAGTTCTAATCATTGGATTACCATGCAATACTTGTTAAGATATGTAAAGGGAATTGAGAATGTGGGTTTGGTGTATGTTAAGCACAGTCCAAGGACTCACCTATAGAATTATGTGTACTTAGGTTATACTAGCAACAAAGATACTCAGAACCTACTACCACATACTACTATAGCTCAGTAGGAAATTGCATATCCTAGAAATCCCAACAACAGTCTATAATTGCACTCTCCTCAACCGAGACTGAGTAGATTGCATCTAGTAAAGGTTTCAATTAAAGACGTTACTTGATTGAGAAGCATATTACAGGAAATCGAGGGCAAAACATACTTGCCCACTCCTTTCATGAATAGCCAGAGTGCTTTGTACTTATGCAAAGACCCTATAAACCATGAGAGGATCAAACATATTGATGTAAGATACCATTACATAAGACTACAAGTCGAGAACCGGAAAATTAATGCGAAGAAAATGCCTGCAGATGAAAACCCTACTCTGGGACTAAAATAGTTTCCTCGAACAAGTTTGTCTTTTGTAGGGATCAACTCCACATCAATGATGTTCATTGAGATATGGAGGCTAAAATAATGAAGAAAATAATACTAATCTAAATCCCTATTGGTTAATCAAGTTTGTTTCTTTAGGATATGTACTAGGCTGAGGAGAGCAATTTGTTGCAACTAAGCCTAGATAATTTCCTCGGACATAAGATAGAGGCATGGAATCTTGGACTATAAACTAGTAGAATATATGCATTCGAGAAATGGGTGCATCCAGCTCAAAACCTGGTCTAGAACCGAGCTAAGGAAATCAAATGAATTCAACATCTCTCCATCTTAGGGCTTCTGAATGTGTTTCGTTGAATGTCTTCCATGCTTCTGAATCAGAGGGGTTGCACATCTCTCCATCTTTAGTATCATCTTCATCATGACATCTCATGGATTCAGCAGTTGTTGTAGATGCATACAGTCATTACAATCTAGGAGTAAGTGGGAAATAATACATTTTCTTATGCGTAAGTCTTTTAGCTAGGCTTTGTGCCCCTCCACAACTTTTGTATATTTCCCACCCACAAACTTTACAACAAGTCAAGTCTTTATCATCTCCCCAATAGATGATTCAACCTTTTAAGCAATAATCTATCTTCACAATTGGTAACCCCAAAGCTCTTACTAGTTTTTTAGTTTTATAAAAGTTATCAACAATTCTATTTCATTCGGCAAAACCTTTTTCAGTAGCTAACATATGGCGTCATAATATCTCTTTAGCATATGATGTTCTAACTTAATATTTAACAAACGAGCAACCACGTACTAACATTTGAGAATGGTCCATCCTATATTAGTTAAATATATTACTGTTTAATCAAACTCATAATTGATACGGACACTAAGCTTGTTATTTATTCTAAAATAAAGTATATTAATGATATACTTTATATTATTTATTAAAATAAATTTGTATATGACAAAAAAAAAAAAAAAAGAGTCTAAACGTTGAAATAATTAATCTTGTATATTTCGCACATTTGAGTTGAATAAAATTAGGCACGATGTAAGGGCTCAATGATGATGCAAATCCTGCAATTATGATGGCTATGAATGGAAAATGCATGTATAAGGGCTCTATATAATAGCTTGAGAGATAAAGGAGAAGAGATCAGTTGGAAGAATTTAATTTGGAATAAGCTAGCTTAAACACTCCGAAAGTATCATTCAATACTTGGAATATATTGAGTGGGGGTGCTAATACTAAGAAAGGATGAGGAGTTGGAATTTGATCTAGGAAGATAGATGCCAGCTGTGTGCTGTAGATATGCAGGAATCTGAAGACCATCTCTAGTTCGAATACGAGTATTCTAAAAGGGTGTTTGATGGAGTTCTTTCATGGACCAAAATGGATAGAAGATCCAAGCATTTGAGAGGTTGGATTGATCAGTCCAGCATAATGCAAGGGAAGAAGACATTGATAAACAATTTATGGAATCATTGTCATTGTGTTGCAATGACTTTCATATGGCGAGCTAGAAATAGTATTATCTTTAGACAAGAAAGAATTGAGATTCAGGAGTGTATTGCAATGATTGTTAGCCATGTTAGGAATTGCTTGCTAGCTAGATGGAGAGTCAAGAATTGAGAAGCTAGAAGAATTTTTGGCTAGATTAGAATTGATGTGAATGTAACAACTAAAACTAGCTCAAATTCTATAATTGACTTGTTTCTAGTGTGAATATATTACCTTATATTCAAAAAAATTAGCCACGATCTTATATCAAAGAGATGTTTTGAGGATTTCCATAGTTCTTGCATCGAGACTGATTTTGTACTCACGATTGGTGATGGACACGGGCCAGGACACAATCGGGTCAGGCCAAGGAATCCAGGCCGGGCCCACACAAGAAGGCCCGGTCCGGGCCAGTCGGGTTTCATGGCGGGCCGATCCAGGCTGGTCCATTGCCAAATCAAAAAATTAAGAAAACCAATCCAAAGTATTTCGATTCGGTCTTTTTTCGGTTTTAAGCCAAATGAACCAAAAATTTCTAAATATTTATAATCAAATATAATAATAAATATTTACCAATTAATGGTCTAATAAAAATGTTCCATTAGAGTCCAACTCATCCTTAAAGCATGTGTATTTATAACACCACTCCACTCTTCAATTTCTCAAAATTTTCAATGTGGGAAGGTTTTGTATCACGTCATATACAATTTTACTCGACAAATGCACGGAAATTTTAAAAGTAGTGAGAACTTGTTGACATTATATAGAATGTTTGATGTTTTATTAAGCTTTATCCTTAGTTAAAAATTTAAATGGATATTGTTTGAAAATAATATTTAAATATATATATATATTTAAATATAATAGTTATTAATAAAAAAATATATAATTTCTTTTTTTATTATTACCGGGCTGGGCTGGTCCGGGTTGATCCGAGTTTCCAGCTCGTTGACTAGCCCGGGCCCGGCCCATGGCCTCGGCAGGTTGAGCCTGGCAGGCCCGCGAGCTGGCCGGGATGGACTATTTAGGCCCAGATTTTTGCGGGCTGGCCCGCACTGTTGCCCATCTCTACTCACGATCTTATAAGGAAGTGAATTGTATCGCCGACTCGCTCACTAGACTTGCTTTTTCATTTTTCGCTTGGTGTAAATTTTCTTTTCAGACCACTGGATGACGTTTGTTCATTACAATTGAACACAAAACACTCGAGCAAAACCAACATCTTATCATACTAGCCCAACTACACTTGTCAAACACATCGGTTTGGTAGAGTTCGGGTTTGGATCAATCGAGTAGTATGTAAAACGGGTCAAGTTATGGTAGGTTATCATTACGTTCGGTAATGGGTCAAGAATGTCAATTATTTATGATTATTAAAATAATATTTAATAAAAATATTATTTTGTATAGTTTTTATAATAAAATACATCATTATATTTAACTTAATTTTTTTTATTCTACATACATAAAAAAAATCAGGTCAACCAACCGGGTTTGGATTTTAACCCAATCGGATTCAGACCAATCGAGTTCAATCTATTTCGGATTTTGATCTAAACTTATAGATTTCGACACTAAAATTTTGGATTGGGTCGCGTCACATTTTTCGTCGGTTTGAATTTTGGCATGACCCACTAATGTTGTTAGTAGATATCTCCTAAATAAAGTATAACTTTTCTATATTTTCTAAATGAGGCTTAAGACAGTTAGAAGCATGTTTGGATCACCGGCAATTTATTTATCGATTAGTGTAAAATTTGTGTATCATGCAAAACAAGATTGGGCCTATCCCATAGGACTCAGTTAGAACTTTGGATTGGACCTGGCCCACGAATGAAAGGCATAGGCGTCATATCTACTGCTCCCCACCACCATCACCGACAAGGGCCGATCCGTAATAAACCACCGATCTGCAAACGTAATAGATCGTTTCCACCTTCGTATACAACAATAAATGCATACCGTACCACTTTCTAATTTTGCATACGTGTGGGCGGGTTCAATAAATAAAGTCGGTTATATAATGTTCAATCAACCAATCTTTTTAAGTCCATTACCAATG
>OZ002731.1:4553802-4711302 GCA_963924305.1 Polygonum maritimum
TTAATGAGAAATGGTGGATTTTTTCCTAAAACTTACATATGCTTTTGTTAACTTGAAGAGGGATCATTTTAATATACAAAATTGGAAATGTGTTTTTTTTATAATAACAAAAAAATAAATGATTTTCTAAAATAATGTCATGGAAAAAGAGTAAAATAACCGAGTACATTGGGAAGCTGGGACCCATAATCAAACTAAGAAAGTATAAAATCCCGATGCAAATTAAGCATGAAAAGGTTAAAAAAGGAATTCGACCAAAAAAAGGTTAAAAAAGGAATGCAGATTCCAAAGGTATAGTGCTCAAATATCGAAGTTGGGGATGGCATCAACTCCATTGCAAATCTCGTGTGGATTCCTTCCCCACTATGCATCAACATCAACATCAACATCATGCATTATTGTGGAATATCGAGGCCAACACTCCCCATATCCAAGATGCTTTGATGCAACACATGCCTTTTTCATGCAATACAATGAATACATAAATACTTTTGTTGAAAAACGGCTCAAATCAAATGTAGCCTCTCAAATCATATATAGCCTCATATACCTTCACAAAATTATCACTTAAACATCCCAAGTTTGAGTTGACTCTATCAACACTCAAACTTATGATTTTGTACCCATTGAACACCTCGTACGCCAGCTCGTACGCCATCTTTGAGTTGACTCTATCAACACTCAAACTTATGTGGCTAAATCAAGAGTGCTTACATGGATTAAGTAAAAAAATGCGTAATGACATGTATTACGAGCTGGCGCGCAAGGTGTTCAATGGGTAAAAAATCATAAGTTCGAGTGTTCGATAAGGCCAACTCAAAGGTGGGGTGTCTAAGTGACAATTTTGTGAAAGTACAGGGGGCTACATATGATTTGAGTCGTTGAAAAACGTTTTAGCTTTTGATGAGAGCAAGGTTATGGTAGGATATATGAGCGCTAAGAGCTTAATGGCAAATACAATCTTTTGTGTTAATAAACTAATCTTATTTAGAGCCGTTTGTGTTAACCAATGAAAGTGTCGGGAAAAGGATGGTTCTCATTGATCAGCTTTACATAGATATATAGAGTTAAAAAGATACTGAAAATAACAAAAACTCTAATACAAAATATACAATCTTCACTAGAAAGGAAGAAAACAACATATGCAAAATAATATCCTTGTAGGATATTACGGTTAACATCCCCGCAAGCTCATGGTGGATGAACCAAGAGCTTTGACCGTAATCGATGAAAGTGAGATGTGCCGACAATTTTGGTAAAGATATCTACAACCTGATCAATAAAATGAACATGACAAACAATGAGATTGCCTTCCTGAACCTACTGGCGAACAAAATGGTAGTCTAACTTAATGTTTTTAGACCATTGATAAAGCACAGGATAATCAGAAAGGAGGTAGCATTGAGATTGTCACATAGGATTATATGTGAGTGATGAACCGAGATACCCATTTCATGAAGGAATCAGGTTGGGGGTGAGGAATATGATTATAATGGGAATGAGATAAAAAAAATGGAATGAGTTATACCTAATTTTATTATTTGGTACTGTATAATTTTAGAAATGAGATTCTAGTGTTAGGATTTAATTTGGGGATACTTGCCACCATAGTCAGCTTCATCCATCTTATCAGTCATGGACTCATGGTCATATCTCAAACCACATGAAAATTTTCATGAAACCAAGCATGAGGAACCGGTTTTACTCATTCCTAACCCGATACCTTATATCGGATGTATGTAACCAAGCGGGCCCTTATTGGATTGTCTCAATTATTATGTAGTGTACAATTTATTTAAAAATAAATAAAATTTTGTTTTTTAAAAAGGGGGGAAATCATAACACAACCCCTTATTTTTTTACTTGTTTGCACAAAACCACCCATTATAAAATGTTTTACAAAAAAAACACTCTTTATTACAAATTAGTTACACAAAATCACCCCTTATAAAAACTATTGCACAAAACCACCCATTGTCACTAATTTTTTTTGGTTGAAACCCACTGTCACTAATTAGTTGCACAAAACCACTCATTAATTATGATTATTTGCATTTAATTACCAAAAAAATCATACTTTAAATTTTTATTCATTAATTGTTTTGCCAAATTTATCTGTGTACATCATAAAAGTTGATAAAGATAATGACAAGATCTATTAATCCTATTATCGATAAAAATCCCTAGATCTATTTGATGATTGGTAATTGGTTGTAACCTTGTTGTAGTTGATTCCATATCCAACAAAAATAATACTAATACAAAAAATTTAAATTTATTATCTGATGCACAAATATTAACCTCTTCCATATTATAATATTCAATTGACACTTTAGTTGTTCAATTAAGAGGTTTATTGTTTTGTCATTGAATAGTTTAATATAAATGTAATCATATTAATATATGTTACTTAAGTATTTTTCTTTTGAACTTAAAATTATTGATCTAATTCATTCATAATTGAATTTTTTGTTTAAATAAAAGTACACCAAAAATAATGAAACATTATAAAAAATAAGGACAGTTTGATTTATTTTTCTATATTTGTTTCAATTAGAATGAATTAGCAATACAAGACATGGGTGGTTGTTCGGAAACATTTGTGATTACAGGTGGTTTTATGCAAAATTTCATATAGGTAGTTTAGTGCAAACAAATACGAATAATGGGTGTTTTTGTGCAAAACAAATTATAAAGGGTGGTTTTGTGCACACAACTACACAAGTGTAAATAAAGGGTGATTTTATGGTTTTTTCCCTTTTAAAAAAATTGTTATTGTTTTTTTTAATATTTTTCATTGTTGAATTATGTGCACACAAGTGTAAATAAAGGGTGATTTTTTATTGTTTTGTGCACACAATCGTAAATAAAGAGTGATGTTATGGCTTTTCCCTTTTAAAAAGGGTGATTATAAAGGTTGATTTTATTTTATTTTTTTATTTCATTTTCATAAAATCAAATAATATAAAATTTGAACTGATAGTAAATAAAAACTGAACTCATAATAGACAAAAATAAGTGAATGACGCTTTCATGAAAATGGGTCGATAAATGAGATGTGAGAATAAATATCAACTAGTACAAATCCCGTACAATGTACGGGTAATGTAAATATAAATCCGAATTAACTGATTCGAGATTGAAATTTGACACGAATCCACTTTTAACTCGAGAATTTATAATCCAAACTCGATAGACCAAAGTCTGGACCTATTGACCTATATATGTATTTTTATTAATACAATGTTAGTTCTAAAAAATTTCTATTCAAATTTTCGCATTTATATTATTATTTAGTATAATATTGACATATGTGAAAGTTTTTTTTATCAAAAAAAATTACTTTTCGAATTACTTGAATTGGGTAAGATAATTAAAAATTACTTGATTTTTTTTATTCATATAAGGATATAATGTCAAAAAAATCAATTTAGGAAAGAATTTTCAGATATCAAAAATTGGATAAGATATTGGGTAAGATATCAAGTAGATATAAGGAAACTTGATAAGATATTAAGTAGATAATAAGTTATTCTTAGAAAATATAATGTAAAAAAATAAAATCATTATTTTATTCAAGCTTGATGATTTGGCGCAAATTTTTACACAGACTTGAGTTCCGCTTTACACTGTACTAGTATAGGACCCGTGCCTTGCACGGAGGTGATGTCTTTAAAATTGTTTTTTATTGTATTAGATTTTAATTATTATTTAATAACACATACGAATAAGGAGACGAATTGCTTTGCCGTTCCGATATGTAAATTATTAAATTAACTCTTATAATTATTTAATTGATTTATTCAACTAATCCTAACATCATAGTGTGGCAAGTTGCATATTACATGACAAACTTTCATGCTAGATAAACCAAATAAGCTAATATGTATTCATAATAAACTAATTATGCATAGTTGTACATGTTCATAATAATATAGACGTGTAGTATTGAATGAAAATTGCACAAATAGTATTTCCGCATATAGAAACTTCAATGATTTTGAAGGTAAAAAATACAAAACTAATGAACTTTCATATCAAATTTTGGAAAACCTCTTTATATACTACATTCAAAGTCGTATTCTGCGTCTGATCTTTGTTATCGCATATTAGAACTTTCAAGCCTTTCTTACTTGTAACTCTGGATTAGGCAACATATAATTGTCCATGAGCAAATACAGGCCTTGGTAGGAATAGGCCTACTTGTGAAAGTGATTGTCCTTGACTTTTGTTAATTATCTTCTTTATACACTAGATTAAGCATGAATTTTATTTCCCTATAAAAAAAGAGAATGAAATTAATTGATTACCAAAAATATGTAAAAATCATACAAATATGTAATTGATTGTGTAGAAATTCTAACCTCTCCATCTATAAAAATTAGCTCTTTCGATGATATTTCATTATTAGTATAACGACGTTCCACATCTTCAAGAGATGATCAAAAATTATATATTTTTGTTCCTTTGATTGGAAAGCTCATTAAAAGAGTGAATCTCCATAGTAGCCTACAACAACAACAACACCAATAAGATTTAGAATATAAACAAAACTAAATCATATATACATCACGATGAAAAAATATATACTTTTGATTGGCAAAGTTATCTCAAAAACAATTGGGAACTAATGGTATGGAGACACGTAAATTAATTGTAGAAGAATGAGTGGATGAGAGGTGTATTTATAGGAAAGAAGTTTTAGATGGGTAAGGATTAGGACAATATTTTATAATTAAAGATATAATTAAGATATATCTTAGCTAAAAGATAAAAAAAATAAAATTTTCATGCCAATTATATATTAAGATAAAATATATACGTACATAGTAAAAGAAGTCCTAGCATTGTATATTAAGATATATACGTAATTACGTACCAATTGTTAGCGTTATCATATATGCTAATATCATACTATATGTTAGTTTCATATTAGAGTTATCTTTTCCATGCCAATTGTATATTAAGACATATACGTACCAATTGTTATAGTAAATTTATACGTACATAGTATAATTAATATAATAACATATATTAGCCCCAAAAGATAACAAAATTTCTACGTAAAATTGTATATTGTATATTATGGTAAAGATAAAAATTGTAGTTGTATATTGTTTCTATGTAATACATAATTTACATAATTCTTTCAATTTAATAGATAACAAAAGATAAAATTTTCAAGTAGAGAGTAGGAAGATAAATTTTCCAGTTTAATAGATGACAAAAGTTGAAAAAGATAAAAATTGTACATGCTAATTGTAAATTTCCCAATTTAATAGATGACAAAAGAATTTAAATAAAATATATTACTTTAATAAAAGGGGTGATGTGGCGCAATATGGTGGCGGAATTTGCTTCCGCTTTAGTATATAGTAATAATAGATAGATTATAGTAGATTGCTCAACTGTGAGCTTTGTTGAAAAACTATTTTTTCCCTAAGATCTCATGTCTATAAGAATGTGAGAATAATGAAAGGAACGATCACCATAAGTCTAAAAAACAAATACTACTAATTAGAGGAAGTTTTTGCCCGTTGCTTCTACGAGATCAATGATACAATGGAATCAACGAAAAGGCGTAGAGTTACTATATGAATAAGACAATGATGAAAAAAGGCGCCCATGGGTCATGGTTTCCAATTCCGTGCTTTGCTATTAAAGATATATTTTATTTTATATAAAGTCACATGTAGATAGCATAAAATCTATGTAATCTTTGAGTTATACTTAATGATAGAAATTTGCTTAAACATTAGTAGTATATAAGGAGAATAAGTTTAGAGGAAAAAATCTATGTATTCTTTGTTGTTCCTCTTGCCCATTCTCTCCACGTTTCAAACAAATGGAAGATTGGCTTGAAGTTGTGGAGAGAATGGACAAGAGGAACAACTTTATTTTTAATTTGTGGATGACTTGCTTTTGTGTTGCCTGGTACTTCATTTGAAAAGATAGGAATAGCAAAATCTTCAGGTTTGAGGAGTAGAGGGAACTCACTAGAGAGTATAGGAGATGATGTGCTCCATTCTTCTAAGTTTCCTAGAAGATATATTTTTGTAACAAATTAATTTCATGAATGAAAATCACCTATTCATTCGAGAAAAACTAACAATTTCATAGGATTCATGTGAGGTTCGCGTGAAGCAAGAAAGTGAGAGAAGACATGGGAGATCTTGACGAGTTGAGATTGTGTTGGTACCAAAGAGGTTTTATAGAAGTTGTTAAATGCTTATGGACTAAGGTTTGCCATCTAAAATTTATGTAGCCAATGTTACATTTGTATTGTGTAAGTTCGATTACTTAATAAATGTTGGTAAACTTGATCTGGATTAACTTTTTCTTAACTAATTAACTTGTTTATGTTACTTCTGCTGTCCAATTTTATATTCCCCCAAGAACGGGGTCAATATTCTAATCTTTGAATCCAATAGTTAGTATTAGAGCCAACATAATATACATTGTGTGTTTTTTTTATACATGTAATGAAGATGAGTGCTCCACAAAACTACAAGCATAGCACGAGGAACAACAAAACTCCACTTTTTCTTCTTGGTCAATATGATTAGTGGAAGAATTGGATGTGTCCTAGTGGATTAAAGGCAAGAACTTTCACTCCAAGAGTTGAAGTCACTGAAGATAATAAGAATAACCCAAGTTGATGAGACTAGATGAGTTCAAGGCTATGTAAGCTAACTTTGGCCAAGACATTCATCAACGATACCCTTAGGGCCCGTTTGGTATCCAATAACGGAAACGGAATGGAATAGAATGGAGAACCTAGTACAGTTATGAGTCATTGTACATTAATTAAAAAAATATTTTTAATTTGAAAAATTAAAATTTGTGTGTCTAGAGAAGGGATGAAGGGAATGATTGAGATGTTTTGTTACCTCACCCTTAGATTAGGGGGACGAATTGAGTGTCGTGAGGGGGTTTGCGGTTTGAATGAAAATTGAGGTGACTCATCATTTATCATGATGCTAATGTGGACTAGGTTCGTTTCGTTCTATTCCATTCCGTTTACGTTTTTGCCGTTGAATACCAAACGGGCCCTAAGTGTAGAGGATAGAAGAAAAGTATCCAGCATGTCCATGACCAAATAGATGTGGAACTCATTAGTGCAAATTCACGATGACACCACCGAATTTTAGGAACGCATTAGTGCAAATTTCCTTACCTTTACCATGCATGAAGTGAATTGTTTCAGCGTATCAGTCACGTTTTGAGGCCTTGAACATTCAAATGACAAGTCATGAGTTGCTCAGACACAAATCCCTTTGAAGATCAAGATAAGGTCCTAAGTTTGATACTTTTCTTCAAAGGGATCTAGTGAGTGGGCACATGATTGTACCACTTTCTATGAAAATCCAGAAAATAAGAAGTTTCATCTTCACAGACTCTTTGCAAATAGATCAATGTTCAAGGAATGACCTTGAAATGGCTCAAATGGGTATAGATAATATATTATATATGACAAAATGTATTGATGTAAAATCTGTTCTTGGTGAAATATCTGTATAAAGTTAGTGCACCTAACAGTCATCTTTACTCTATTAGTTGAAAAGAAAATATATTCCTTTAGCACTTGGTCAATAGTTGTTCCATTGAATATTTTCACTGTCAAGTCAAAAGAAGAAGAAATTTTGCAAAATAAATTGTTATAAAAATATACCCTAAAGCAAGCTAGTGAATAATATTTGTAGATAACTTTATGAGTAAGTTGACAAAAATTGGTAAGCAAGTAAGTGATTCTATAACTTTGTATATTATCCTACTCGTACAAACACTCAAAACGATTTTTAACCAAAGAAAAAAAAAACACTCAAAACGATTAAAAATATTTTTTTTTGGTCAAAAGATCAATAATATTGAACAAAATTTGTGGTGATGTGTAAATGTTAAGTGTATAAAAGTGAACACTTGTGGTAAGACAAGGAAAATAAGGAAAACAAATCTCTTATGTAATTGTCTTTCTCCATATCTATGTGCTATAATATACTATAATATAATCTATCTATCTATTACTATCTATTAAAGCAAAAGCAAATTTTGCCATCAAAATGCATCATATCACCCTTTTATTAAAACAATTATCTTATTAATTCTTAATCATAATATACAATCTTAATCATATACATCCTTAATTAAAATTTAGTTGTATCTTAGACTTTTAATTGTTTAAATAATAATTATATCCTAATATATAAATTTTAATCATAAATAGATCATAATTTTATCATTTTTACTCATTTAATTGGATCGTATATTAATTACAAGTTATTTTTTCGTAATTTTATAATAAAAGTTTTGTAAAATAATCAACGGTAACAAAATCTGCCATTTTTTTCTTATGAATATAATGATTCAGTAAATTTTTATTTGATATTTATATACTTCTTATTTAAATATTTTTTACGCCATGATAAAATCTATATAAGATAATTTTGTGTTCTTTTTATCTTATTATTGCTCTCTATATTTTTAATATAATAATATATTAATCAAAGTTTTAATATAAAATTATATATTTATTTAAATAATTTAGTTTATGCAATTTAGTTGAAATATAAAAAAATTATTATTTTTTACATAAAATTTTATGATGTAATTTATCTCATGACATTCTTCCTCGATCATTTAGATATGTGTTTGTCTATGTGTAAAATGTTAATATATAAATAACGTATATTATGTTTGTCTATGTATAAAAAGTTAATATATAAATAAAGTATATTTTATATAAATATGATACAAGATAATTACGTAATTTATAATCCAAAAGATAAGCGTCAGTTTAAAACGAATTACACAAACGATAATATTAGTAATTGTTATAATAAATTCATATTCAAAGTGATAAATACGTAAAAAGTGTTATTTAGGCAATATGGGAGATGGATCTTGCTAAAATTGAACCGTAAAAAACACCCCTATTTTATTTTTCCAAGGGGTCGTTTGACGTTATGAAAACGGCATGGGATGAAATTGAAGCTTAAATTGATACTAGTTGGAATTTTAAACTCATTTAGTAGTTGAAACTTATATTCTGTTGAAATTTGAAACTCACTTTTGTGCATAAATTTAAACTAGGATTTAAAAATAAATAAATAATTTTACTTACAGTATAAGAGCAACATATTGTAAAAAATCTTAAGCTTCCTTCAACTCCCATAAGTTTGGAGGATATAACTTATATTTTAGATAGTATTTCAACTATATTCAACTTTCATAGGCTTCGATAGCCTTACATCAACCGAACACTTACCTGAAAGCTTAATTTTTATGTAAACTTGGATAAGCTTGCTTAAGTTCAATTTAAGCTACGGCTAACGCATCCTAAAGTTGAATAAAGTTTAATTTTGGGAAAATAAAAGGCACAATACGAACACAACTTGATATAAATAGGTGTGGTATACTTACTGAGTTTGATTCCACACAACTACATTTCCTAATTTTATTTTGGAAAAATAAAATAGGCAATATGAGTCGGAATATAGAAAAGGAGAAAAAAAAAAAAGGTGTCCAAAAATATTATGCCACATATAAATTCCGATATCCACATCATTATTTTTACTGAAAAACCTGGTACGTTGGTTTTTGTTCATAGCATAATAGTTCGCATTAATATTAGTGATCTTTCAAATGTATTATTATTGATTTTATGTGGATACTTGATACGTGCACTACGTAGGATTTTTTCACGTGTCATCCTCACGCATTGTGCCACATAGATTATTTGACAAGTGTCGGTCTTTCGTTGCTCCATATCACATATTATTTTTTCTAATCCACATCATACCTAATTATCCATGTCATATATATTTGTCTATATGAGATTTTATTAAGCCACTTCATACCCATTTATTAAGCCGCATCCTATCTATTTAGGTAAATGAGATTTTTTTTCCTACCAAAAAAGTAAAGAAGGATTTAATTATCTAGTAAGAAGTACATACCCTAATAAGCCATTTGTTACCAAATATATGAAATTAGGTGCATAGCAAAAATTTCCCAACTACTTTCTCTCTCCATTAGTTGACCGGTTGTTGACCATTGTTGAACAACCGTTGAACCGTCGTTTAATATCATCACCCGACGATTGTCCCCACTATCATCACTCGGTTCAACGTCACCACTCGATAATAGTGATGACACTTATCAAGTGATGACAACATTTTTCATCTCTTGATCACTCGATTTATTGTCACCACTCGATAGAAATGATGACACTCAGATTGTTATTAATCAATCACTCGATTTAGTGTCATCACTCAATGACACTCATGAAGTGATGACACTCTTATCATTGATGAGCTCGTTTTGTCATCTCGTTTTGTCATCACGATATGAATCTGCTTTGTGGTCACGACGTTTTGTCATCATAATATGACACTCGCTTTGTCATCACGAGATGACAATCACTTGTGATCACGGATCACACTCATTTTCATCATGTGTCATCAATACTCAATTGATAATTTATACAAAATCACTTTCATTACTAATGATACTCGTTTTGTCATCACAAGATGAAAGTCCTTTCGGCATCACAAGACACTCAAATTAACCAAGTGTTATTACTTTTAAATTTTTAGCACGTGTATGATTCAAAATGTACAAATTATTACAAAATAAAGTGTCATCACATAACAATCAAGTACCATCTTGTATATTTTTTTAAGTGTCATTACTCAAAGTGTCATCACAACTTAGACACATTACAATCTAACTAGCAAATAATCATACTCCCTTTGTCCCACTTAGATTGTCTAAATAGCTCATTTTCACATTTTTTAAGAAAGTAAAAACAATACATTTTTGTACTGCAAACATACATACGTGTCCCCTTCTAATGGAAGAGTAAAAAGTTGCAGACCCCATCCAATACAAATTTACAATACTATCCCTAACTCTTTCTACCTATGCTTTCCTCCTACCCTACCGTCTTCCTCTTCCGGCCGCCTCCATCCTCTCTCATTATCTTCTCTGACCATCTTCTTCGACGTGACTGAACCTCCCCTTGGGTGGATCTTGATTTTTCTGGTGATGATGTGGCGGTTGAAGGATTAAAAATATCAAAGAGATTTTTGCACAGATATAAAAAAAAATCAGTTATAGAGATCTCTAATTGGTGCCTTGAAATTTTGCAAAAAATAAATAAATTTAAGCTATAGGTTGGTCATACGAATATGAAAATGAATTGAAGAACAAATTGGTTATGAGCTCATAGAAAAAATTGGGGATATGTTTAGATCTAGAATTAGACTTGTTGAGATTGAATATCTTTCCCAAACCACAACAGAGAATATGTTCAATTGGCTAGGGATTGAGAAAGATGAGTTCTTGAAACTAGATTGGTTGGAATTCTGAAGAGATGAGTAAAGGTAGGATTGAGCGGAGTAAAAAAGAGATATCAAGGAGAACTTGAGAAAAGAGTTTTAATTTAGAAAAGAATACGAGTTTAACAAGTTAAGAATTAATGAGGTTAAATTTTAATTAATGGGGGTGGGATTTTAAAAGCTAGGTTGTAGAGGTTTGATAAAAAAGGAGATGGTAGGTGAAATTCAATGGTGATAAAAAAATTGAAGAGAGATGATAGAGAAAGAAGAGTTGGTTTTAATGTTTTATATGGGTAAAATATGTGATTAGAGGAGGGAAAATGGTAAGAAAATATATGTATAAATGGAAATATGATAAAGGTGGACAAACATGTAGGGACGTCTAACAGAAAGACGGACAAACTTTATGAGATAAAGGGAGTATAACACAAACAAAAACGATCACACCCGCATATGAATGCTAGCACCAAGATAGACTTTCAAAATAATAGAAAGACCCATTTATAGGCCTTTAGATTTCCTCCCAAATATTTTACACTTTTTAACTAGCAAATAATTATTGCTATGCAAAAGCACAAAGTTCCGCAAACATATGAATAAGTGAAAAAACAAAACAACTTCCTTGATCTAAGACATTCAATGTAAGTGCATTTTGTTCAACAGAATACATTGGAATTACAAATAACAACCCAGACATGAACATATATCCCCAATTCAACAAGAACAATCGAATTCAACTGATCAACTCGAATTCACTTTACATTATACAAGATGAAATTAGTTACATAAATTCAATCCCTTTAAACACCAATCCTATAGTAATTAGAAATTTGCAATTCACAGATGAAACAAAAACAAGGGAAAAAAGCAGCTGCACTTATGTGGTCGTGGAGGAGTAATTCATTCCAACCCTAACTTCAACAACGGTGGACGAGGAGCGAGAATTGAAGAGCTCCAATGAAAACGAACGGCAAGGACGAGGACTTTGGGAGGACGGAAAGGAGAAGATGACGAAGGCAAACGACAACGGAGGCTCCGATGAAGACGAGGTTTGTCACTCGTCTATGTGCACTATCGAAAGAAGAATTCAAGGAAGAGAGAGAAAGGAGCAAGAAAGATAAGAAAAAGGGAATATGAGGAGAGAGAGAACAAACATTAAAAAGGATTTCATACTTAACAACAACAGAAAATTGTAGATTTTAGTACACGCGGGAAATACCCAATAACTTGTACGCCGTTAACTTGTAGATTCCGTACCGGTTCAAAAGCGAATGTGTGTCATAATTTGATATCAGATCGGCTGAGTTGAGTTTATATTCATATCAGCGGTGTATGTCGATTGATATCTATAATGAGAGGAATTATAATAGTGACACCTTGTTGTTGTGACTAGTGCTCCGTTAAAAAGTGTTTGCAACACAAAAATGGAATTTCGTTTCAAAACCATAAATCAAAAATAGCAAAAAAGGTTAGAACATCCATAAATCAAAAATAGCAAAAAAGGTTAGAACATGATGTGAAAAGCATGGCACCTCCATCATGAAACTTTCCTTTTGGTTATAGGTAGAGGCGATTTCATAAAGTTACCATGTATTACTCCCTCCGTTTCACAATAAGTGTCGTTTTAGCACTTAAAATTTGTTTCATAATATGTGTCGTTTTAGGTTTTCAAAGTGATTTATTAAGGGTAATAATGATAATTTTTATTGGAATGTGTATTTGTTGACTAAAGTTGTTCATTTATTGGCCAAAAAAATGTAATGAGTGGTGAGATTAAGAAAAAGTTGTAAGTTTTAAAGTGAATGATTGTTTTTGTTAAAAACTGTGCTGAGAGCTAAAACGACACTTGTTGTGAAACGGAGGGAGTACTACTTTATTTTATAAAGTTAGCATGTCAAGATGAGGTCACTATGGACATGGAAATATTATAGGATGGCATAATCGTAAATAAGCAGACAAGGCATGTACTTTCTTGACCTAACACCACAAACTCGAACATTTGTTCGTGCAAAATCCAACGCCTTGAACTCGGTGCGACGTCGCTTTGGTATCTCAACCTGCGAAACGGCGGCGCTCCACCGATCAACCCAACCTTTGTATTTTTGCTTTTGCCTTTTTGTTTTTTATTTTTATTCTTCCTTCGTAAACCTCTCTTAACTCTCTCTCGCTTTGTTTGTTCTGGTCTCACAGAAGGAACCCAAAAAAACCCCTTGACGTCCAATCCCCTCTCTCCCCTCACGCTCCCCGTATATAGTATAAATGGTGTGCGTTATAATTGACCCTGATTTTCTCCCCTTCGTTACTCTTGTGCCTCCTTTTCTCTTTCTACGTCTCCGTCTGCGCTAATCTTCTTCTTCTTCATTCGTTCACTCTCTTTTCTTTCTCCGTTTACTCTGTTCTATCTATCTTCTCCTCGTTTTGGCTACTCTTCAGTCTTCACTCCACTACCCACAAGCGCGATCTTGCTCTGTTGCTACTCAGCGGAAAGGTGATACAAAAAAGTTTCAATCTTTTTCAATTTCGCCCTTCTTTTCTTCCTCCATTTCCTCCCTGTCTCCTTTTCGAGTCCGTGAATGCTGCTTCTTTGAATCATTGGTGCCTTTTCAGGGCTCTTTTGGGTTGATTTTGGTATAAAGGTGCAACCTTTTCCGCTTTACTGTTGAATTGCTATGCTGGTTTGATTGGACCAATTCTGGGTTTTGGTGGGTGACATGACAATGTGGGTTTTGATTGTGTTTTTTGATGTCGGTTTTTTGGCTGATCAATGTGGGCTTTTTTTTTGCTGGTGTGATCTTGATGTCAGAGTTTGATCAGCGTGATCTTGATGTCAGTTTTGTTCAATCTGGGCTCTTCAAGTTGAGTATGGGTTGTGTGTGGTTGTTCTTCTTGAATGCTTTTGGTTGCTGGCTTTTCTTTTCATCACTGATCACCGATCAGAGGATCATCACTTTATTTTTTGCCTGTCCCTGTCTGTGTAGCTTTGCATGTTTTGTGGGTTCTCTTATCTAGTGTGCCTGAGAAAGTTCCGTTTCAACGGTAGCAAAACCCTCATCCTTGAAATTGGAATCTTAGTCCTTTAAACTGTTGAACATGGTTGGTAACCCCCAATTGTTTTTTTTTGAATAGGGTAACCCACAATTTTGATCAATCTCTATGTCATTTATAGCGAATTTTCTGTTCCTTTTGATGTTCATATCTTGCTCACAAGTGATGTATGATCATGCATTATTTTTTAATGAGCTTAGGGTGATACGCACTCCCTTGGGGTGATTTGCACTCCCTTGGGGTGATTTGCACTGTCCCTTGGGGATTATGCTGGTGAAGCTGTGCAATTCTGTTGCTTGAAGGCAAGCAAATAGTAATCAGATTTCTGGATTTGTTGTTAAGGAACATGATTTTGTATGGGGTCAAAGCTTTGGCTTTTCCTTAGGTGGCTGACTTAAAAGAGTCTAAAGTATGCCTGTTAGAAGATTGCTGCTAATCCTGCTATAATCTGTTGAATTCTGTGGATTGCACACCTCTTCTAGTGACCCACTTTTTCCTAATGAATGATGCTTATTTTGAAGCTGAAAATAGTTCTTATGACACTAGTTGGATGAATGCTTCGCGATTTTGGCAGCGATAAGATGACGTTAAATTGTTGCTATAGTTTTTCCATTTTTAAGCATTAATGTTATGGGATTGGTCTTGGCTTGTTTTTCATGATAAAAATCCTTCTCAATTGCATCTCCTTTCGGATCAATAGAGATTTTTTTTCTAGCTAAACGACTTGCAATCGCATCTTCTTAATGTTGTTTTATGCCAGGCTTTGGGAGGCGTATTGGATCATCTTACTAAGTAGGACGCTTACCAAAATTTCATTGGTATGCCTTTCACTTGCCTAGTACTTTCCGACTTCTTCACTACTGTTATGCCTTTCATGTGTGTCTAGAGAGTAGAATTTCTTGTTTAATTGCAATAAGAGGGTGGAGTTTGGATTTATTAAACTACGGCTTTAAATGGATTACTCAAAAGGGCGTGTTTAGTATGCATGCATCTGCGTTTATACTGAGAAATTGTTAACAAAGGGGCATGCTGTATACATCTATGCTACCTGGAAGCTCCAATGGGGTAATGTTTTCAGTTTCCAACAGAAACTCAGAAATTCAAAACTCGTTTTCAGTGTACAATTATGGAGATAGTACGATTCCCTATTTCTATTTTTGTTTCCGTTTCCCGTTTTCGTGTAGTCCAAGAAAACTAGATGCATGCTTACTTTGATTGCGTTAGGGAGATAAATTTTGTTACCTGATAATAAATATCATTTAATGTGAAAGATCTTTTACCAAGTTAGAATTGTGAAAATTTGTAAGAGTAGAAAGTAATGACATCTGTGTGTGAGATTTTTATAACCAGAGTTGCTTTACTGGGTTTCTAAAAAAACTATGCAATGGTCCTATTTCAGTGTTTTGGAAATAATCATCCCGCTTTCTTCATTAATCATAGTGGTTTTTTTTTTTCACTGTTTATGCAATTAATTGGACCAACCAAACTCCATCTTAATGGAGAGTTGTAAAGGATATAGTTGATAATGTAATGAACCGAAAGTGCCATTCACTTGATTAAGAAATATGAAAAAGTAGGTTCAGATTCAAATTTGGAAAATTGAGGGAGATTTTAGTGTATACAATTTAGGCTGTTCTCGTCAGTGGAAGAAAGGCATATTCAGTTTGTTTGCGCAACGCAAAATGACAAAAAGATTTATCACATTTTCTGGGTTTTGGATTTCGGATTTTCTTTGGCTGTTGTATTTTCGTATCCCTGTAAGATAATCACTTTGCTAACTCTATTTTATGTCTTTTCTTGGATAACTTGATAGGTTTGATTCTAGTGTTTTAGCAACCAGCCAGTATGGATAAAGCAACAGATAATGAAGCAATCCAGGTGACACAAGTTCCTCCTGCTATAGTGACTGGCATCTCCTTTGATATATTAAGAGAAACAGAAGCTGTAAGTATTCTACGCTATGTGCATTGATGTTGTTATGGTTTTGTATGAGTTTGGACATTTATCTGCTGCATATCAATCAATACGAATTCTACTTCTTGGATCTGTTCAGTGCAGGTTTGTGGAATTTTTTTGAAGGTTTATATTATTTAAGAGCAACTTAAATAAGTGTCTGTTGAAACAAACTTTCATAGGAGATGTAGGTTTTAGTAGGTTTTTGGAGAAGTTTAAGACCATAATATATAAACCGTAAGGTAGAAAGGTTTCTGTAGGTTGTAAGTTGCTTGAGCATTTTGCCTTTAAACATTTGCGATAATATATTTAATTTGATGCCCTTTATGGTAAATCTAAATTTGAAAACATTCAAAGGTTCTTATAGTTGCAAACACACAATAAGGTTTTTGAAGGATTCAATGAAAATGCCAAATACCTCTCCAAAAGCCTAAAACTTACTCAAGATTCTTCCGAAAAAACTCCACCTCTTCAAAAGCCTTGTCTTGCCTCACAAAGCTTTATTTTGCATTACTTCTTTGTTCATTCTGTTGCATTGTGTCATGTGCTTCCTTTATTCTGATTTTTCTGCCTTTATATTCCAAACTAGTTGTTTTCCTTATTTCATTTATTTTCTTTTCTTCATCTTGCTGTACTGTGCTATGTGCTTCCCTTACTCTGATCCATCTTAATGGTTTATTGCCTTTTCAGGAAAAACTTGCTGTATTATCAATTGAAGGTCCTAATGATGTAACTGATCCTAGGCTAGGATTGCCTAATCCCACTGAAGAGTGCCCCACATGCGGTGTAAAAGAGAGGAAAGAGTGTGAAGGTGCAGAATGCAGTTTTAAATTGATAAAAGTTTCTATGTATCTTGTGTATTTATTCTATTTTAACTTTCAATAGCTTTGTCATCTTTCTTCCAGGACATTTCGGTTGTATCAAACTTCATCATCGCGTTCTCAACCCACATTATATTTCTGAAACTGTTAAACTTTTGAACAAAATTTGTCCATGGTGTAAATCCAGCCGGCAAGGCTCAAGGCGAAAGGTTTGTTGCTCGCTTTTATGTTGATTTTTCTTTGTTTGAGGTCAACTTCAATTTACTTCTTTATTTACGTTAGCTTGTAATGATTGGATTAGAGATTAATGTGTTTTTTTGTGCTAGGCTGCCACTATATTGGAGATGCTAAATGCCTGTAATTACTGCCATGTAAGTTCGGCGCTTATTTTCATCTACAAGAAAGACATATCTTAACACAAATAAATCCAGTTTTTTCTCGCTCTTTTCTTATAGAATATAAGAGTATGATTGTTCAATTTGCAGGGAAAAACCTTACCATCTGTGAAATTCAAGGCTACGTCTAATGACCTATTCAGGAATTCAGAAATTGTGGTGGAGGTGATTGATAGGTCACAGAACAGAAACTTTGAACTGATATTGCCTGAAGATTACTGGGATTTTATACCAAAGGAGATTGGCCAATTAGATATTGGTAATAAAATAACCAGGCGGATTCTTACACCAAATCAGGTATATCGTACTTCTCATGGCATCAGTAGTGACAAGGATTAATTTAATTCCTTTATTTCTTCAAACGACGCATTTCTAATTTTCTGCTTTTGTTAATTCTCTTTCCATCTATAAATGAATGGCTTTATGGTCATAGATTTAGCATTTGGCAGTAGATGTTTACATTTATTTTCTTAAAATTTTCTGTTTTGCAGATTTATGGAATATTGAAGAAGATCAATCCAAAGGTGTTGAAAGGTTCAATTTCTAGCATTGAGACATTGTTTCTTCGCAATGTTCTCGTTACACCAAATTTTCACCGGGTGTCTGAATTCATCCATCCGTTGTCCAATGGACAGAAGTTGGTTTTTGTGAGTGATCTATTCTTCTAGCTTTGTCTCCTTATCTTTCCACAGTACTTGGTCCTTTGCTTATTCTAGGAAATCTGGTCCTTTTATTCAATGTAGGATGAACGTTCAAGAGCTGCAAAGAAGTTGGCTGGGTTCAAAGGCTCTTCGAGTGAACTAGTTTTTCGTTTCATGGACTACATAAAATTGTCCAAGGTTGGAGTCTATACTCCTTTATTTTCTTTTTGACTTCACTATGTGCTGAAGTAGTATTTGTTATCGCAGCTACATCTAGGGAAAAAGCCCAATGAGTTTGAGTTGCAAGCAAACAAGGATGTCATCTTTAGTGCTTCTTCTTCAAAATGGATGAAGGAAGTCATCCTTACAAAAAGAAGTGATCATATTTTTCGTACTGTCATCACTGGTGATCCAAATCTGAAGCTGAATGAAGTCGGTATTCCCTCCTACATTGCCGAAAGGATGCAGATCTCTGATCATTTGAATTTTTGGAACTGGGAGAAGTTATCTGAGGTTTGTGGCTCTCTAATTTTTGAGAAAGGGGATATTCGTGTGCGAAGAAAAGGAGAATTTGTTCATGTTTCTGAGTTGGAGAAACTCCAGGTTGGAGATGTCATATATAGGCCGCTGGTGGATGGAGATATTGTACTGATGAACCGGCCTCCATCAATTCATCAGCATTCCTTGCTTGGGCTAAACGCTAAAATCATATCTGGTGACGATCCAAAACTGAATGTTTCTACAAAGTCAGATTCTACATTGGACTTTGTTGTTACTATAAACCCGCTTTGTTGTGCTCCTTTATATGGTGACTTTGATGGAGATTGCATACATGGGTTCGTTCCCCAATCAGTTGAGAGTAGAGTGGAGTTAATTGAGCTCGTAGCCTTGGACAAGCAACTAACAAATGGACAAAGTGGTAAAAATCTTCTCTCGTTGACTCATGACAGTTTGACAGCAGCTCACTTGCTCTTGGAAGACGGGACATTTTTGGACAGATTTCAAATGCAGCAGCTCGAGATGCACTCTCCTAAAAAGGCAGACTTGCCGGCAATTCTGAAAGCCCCATCTGTTAGATCTTCGCTCTGCACTGGCAAACAAGTCTTCAGCATGCTTTTGCCATTTGACTTTGAGTTTTCATCTCACTCGAAGGGTTTTCCGATTAGTAAAGGCGAGTTTGACCCAAAGGGTGTTCAGATTAGTAAAGGCGAGATCGTATGTTCTCCTTCAGGATCATCATGGTTGAAAGGGGACTCCGATGGGAATCTTTTTGAAGCTCTTGTCAAACACTGTAATGGTAAATCACTTGACTACCTATATTCTGCTCAACAGGTCCTGTGTGAGTGGTTGTCTCTAAGAGGATTGAGCGTTTCCCTTTTTGACCTTTATCTCTGTTCTGATAAAATCTCCCATAAGAATATGATTGACGAAGTTCATTGTGGTCTGCAAGAAGCTGAGATAACCTGTCAGGTGAAACAGCTGATGGTGGAGTCTTTAGTAGATTATCTGACACTTTCTGCATATGAAAATCAATCAGTCGATGAAAAGATGATTCTTGAAGCTGAAAAAATGTGCTATGAAAAACAAAAGTCTGCTGCGCTTTGTCGAGCATCAGTTGGTGCATTCAAACAAGTTTTCCGAGATATCCAGAATCTAATGTACCAATATGCTGGTAAACAAAATTCATTACTTTCAATTGTGAAGGCTGGGAGTAGAAGCAGCCTTGCAAAGATAGTTCAACAGGCCATGTCACTCGGTTTACAGCATTCAATGGTTCCATTATCTTTTAAACTTCCTCACAAGCTCTCATGTGAAGCTTGGAATGACTCAAAGGAGCATGGTTCGAGCTTTAAAAATCCAGAAGCCCTTGATAGTAGGAAATCTTACATCCCGTATGCCGTGGTTGAGAATTCTTTTCTTGCGGGGTTGAATCCCTTGGAGTGTTTTGTTCATTCTGCAACAAGCCGTGATAGTTCTTTCAGAGAGAACGCCGATGTTCCCGGCATGTTGAATAGAAGGCTTATGTTCTTCATGCGTGATATGCATTCAGCATATGATGGTACTGTTAGAAGTGTGTATGGTAGTCAACTCTTTCAGTTTTCTTATGATGTCAAGGGAACTTCTTTGAGTTATGACAATGGCTCATTTGCTGCGGAGGATGCTGAAGGTTGTAATGCAGTTGGTGGTCAACCAGTCGGTTCATTGGCTGCTTGTGCCATTTCTGAAGCTGCATATAGTGCCTTAGATCAACCTATAAGTGTGCTTGAATCGTCGCCTTTGTTTAATCTAAAGGTTTGTCCTTCATCTTCTTCCTGCTTTTGTTCAGTGCAAAGTTTCCAATTTTTGTTATATATTTTGGTGCATAAATATTGTTTGTGTAGAGAGTGCTGGAAAGTGGTCTTAGGAGGAGTAACTCTAATAAGACTGCTACATTATACCTGTCCAAGAAACTGAGAAGACTAAGACATGGTTTTGAGTATGCGGCCTTGGAAGTTAAGAATCATTTGGAAGGCCTAAGTTTCAAGGATATTGTCTCCACTGTCACGATAGTGTAATCTCCTCGATTCAACCCTTTTTTAATTGGTTTTCGTTCTTGTTGGTCATATTTTACATATTCGACATATCATCCTCATATTCATGTGATTCTAGGCACTCTGCGGAGACTTCTACTCAATCTTTGAGCCCTTGGATTTGCAATTTTTATATATGCAAGGTAACTTTCTTGGCCAATTATGATCTCCTGCTTTCTGTTCCTCCCTTTCTCTCTATATAGTAATTATAGCTGCAGTGTTAAGACAGCACAATGATTGCCTTATCTTGTACGGTTTTATTGATAACTTTCTTTAATATTTAAATATGGAAATGTTCCCTGAATGCAACAATTCTAGGATACTGTCAAGAGGAGGAGACTCAAATTGCATTCCATTGTTGATGCCTTGCACAAGAAGTGTTTGTCAGCTTTTCTTCCCAAGTTACAGATAACATTCAAGTAAGCTTTACAACTTCTTTCTTCTGTAGTATACTGAGTAGTGTTTGTATTGGGGTGTGAGACGTCCCTGAATTATTTTGCCAAATTATGATTTGCTGGCACTGTATAAATTCATATTGATATGAATTGATATCTGTAATTTTAATTGTCGCTTTGATAGCAGGAACTGTTTGCTGGATGATGTGGGAATGGAAAAGAAAGGCACATTTTGTCTCGCTGCAGCGTTTATTGAAACTTCCAATACCAACCGCATTAAACTAGATACAGTTAGAGATGTGCTAATTCCAGACCTTCTTGAATCTGTCATCAAAGGTGTATATTGATCATTGTTTCTTCTTAGTTTTTGATGCCTTTCTCTCTCTCAAAATTCCTGTTTTTTTTACTAGTAACTTGTGTAAATTTATACCATACACTTCATTTCCTTTTATTAACAATTATAGTTTACTATAACTTGTACATTTATTGAATGGCGTATCTTATAGGGCGAATGGAGGTCAAGAAGGTTGAGGTCTTATGGAATGATCATCAATCCGATGTGCCTACTACTCCAAAAAGCCAAAACCCCTCCTCTGGTGAACTCTATTTGAAGCTTTATCTTTCAACAAACTGCAAGGCAACCCGACTATGGAATCTGTTGATGGACAGCTGTCTTCCGATCATGGAACTGATTGATTGGACACGCAGTCACCCTGACGATATGCATGATATGTTTACACAATTTGGCATCGATATTTCTTGGAGATGCTTTCTGGGGGTGAGTTCGTTTTACGTGTTTCGATCTTTTAAAATGCAAAGTTTACGCTTACATGATAAAAAAGCTGATCATTTATTTTTACATGCAGAATTTGAAGTCTGCAGTTAACGATGTGGGCAAGACTATTTTACCTCAGCATTTGATGCTCATAGCAGATTGTCTATCTGTGACTGGAGAATTTGTAGGGCTAAGTGCTAAGGGGATGGCCCGTCAAAAAACAAAATTGTCGGTGTCATCTCCCTTCATGCAAGCATGCTTTTCTGTGAGCACAACTCAATCTTTAACTTCAATTCTTACATTTTCCAGACTGAAATTTCTTCTGATTGCAAACTGATATAATCTTCAATTGGTTGCAGAGCCCCGGTGTATCATTTATAAAGTCTGCTAAAGCTGGAGCCGTTGACAAGCTTCAAGGAAGTCTTGAGTCATTGGCTTGGGGTAAAGTTCCTCCGTTGGGAACTGGTGCGAAATTTGATATCGTTTATTCTTCAAAGGTATTTTGGATTTTGCTTTAGCAATCTTAAAAGAGTTGTTTTTTTTTTTAATAAAAATCATAGATAAGCAAGCTCATCTGTTTTCATTGACAGGAGCATGAAATAGAGAAACCAGTTGATATTTACAGCCAGTTGACTTGCAATAAGAGCTTCCACATGCGAAAGACGAAGATGCAGGTGCCTGATGGGTTTGAGCCCGTAAAGGATAAGTGCGGTGCTATGCGTCTGAAAGAGTTGCCTAGTAAAGAGAGGTTTAGAAACCTGGGAATAAGAGAAGAATTGTTGAAAGCACACATCACCATGAATGATATAATGAAGCTGTCACAGACGCTGAGGAGCATGCTGAACAAGTAAGCAAATCTTTTCTATATTATAACGTCCTTTACCATGCGATTAACTAAAATGTGGCTTTTGATTCCTTGTTAAAGAGAACCTAATATTCACCTCAGAATGTTTTTTCCGTGATTGTAAGTCCTTGTTAGAGTAACACATCTGAATGTTGTGTCTTCAGGTACTCTATTGATGAAGAGCTGGATGACGTAGACAAGAAAATGCTGAAGACGGCCTTACATTTTCATCCTCGCAGTAAAGAGAAGATCGGACCCGGAATCTTGAATATTAAGGCAAGTGAAAAGCAAAAGCAAACAAATAATGAGTCCTAAACAAACAGTCGTTTAAAACACTCCTATTCTCCCATTTTCAGGTGGGCAACCCCTCAACACACAAAGATGCACGTTGCTTCCTGCTGGAACGGAAGGATGGAAGCGTTGAAGACTTTTCATACCATAAGTGTGTGCATGGAGCTCTGGAAATGTTTGCGCCTCAAAAGGCGAAGAACTACAAGTCCAAATGGCTGAATAAGAATAAGGGCACCAACACCACCACCCTTGAGTTTGACACCGAACAAGGTGTTGCTTGCTGGTAAGTCGGTGAACAATGCTGGTAAGAATAATGGCAAAATCTACTACCTATTTCCTCAGGATGTAAATACTCATTAGGCCTTTAAACGACTCTAGATCGTGTAAGCCTTTTTTGGGTATTGGTAGGTTTTGGAGAAGATGATAATGTGTTTTGGATTCCTAGTTTGTTTGTTGTTGTGGTATGACATTTTGAGGGAAGTCCCATTTCTTATAGCTTTTTTTTGCTGCTTCCACTTCATCTCTTTTGCCTAAAGAAAGGCAGGGGAGATCTTAGTGGAAGCAGCAAAGAAAAGCTGGGAAAATATAATTTCCAAGCTTAGTTTCTGCTTATTGTATCCTGCAAGAACTGCCTTTATAGTAATGTAAGACTCTACTTTTAACTCTACTCTTTGTTTTGCTCTGTCTCTTTCTCTGCTACTGCTGAATTTTGCTGAGTGCATGTCAATTATTACTCTTGCTGAAATCTGCAATACAGATAATCAGTGCTATAAAAATCCTTCTAGGCCCATCTAGGTCCCGTCTAGGCGCTAGGCGGACCCATCTAGACGGTGCTTAGGTGTCCGTTTGGGCCGTCTAGGTGCTAGGCGGTCCCTCGCCGCTTAGAAGCCGTCGAGCGTTTTTTATAACATTGCATATAATGCAATAAAAATGGTCGCAAATGTTGTGGTAGCTAGCACTGCCACAAATCTAGTTAGATGGAGGTATTATGATAAGGTACAGAAGGGCACTTGGCAGGAGGATAATAATCTGAGATATCTGAAACCAAGATTCTTGGCTTGGTTTGGGCGATACTTACAAATGCACGTGACTTAGAGTATAGTGAAAAAAGCATAAATATAATTTGGTAAAAAAGCATAAACCAAGATTTTGTTTCCATCACTTTGATTGGGTGTATGTGGTGGGGTGCGGGCGTTTTGTCCTTTCGCTGTTGGCATGCCTTGTAAGTTAGCGTTAGTTTGGAGGAGGGGCTTACACCTAGTTATAACTTCTAGTAATATGACTTCGACTGAACATTGTTCGGGGCTAGACTCCTAAAAGAGTAAAGACTTAGGGGGTAGAGAGATAGGAACGCGTTTTCATCATCCGATTTTATTTGATGAAACGATGATTAGAGGTTTTAATTAAATTCTAAGACGCGTGACATCAATCACGTGTAAAACATGCTCCTCTGTTTTTTCACTTTTCACTTATCGCATAACGTTTTGCATGCTCTCTTTCACTAGCGTTTTTTTGTGCTCTTTTACTCAAATCGATAGCGTTTTCACCCAATCTCTTCGTTTTTTCAAGCAAATCTCAAGCAAAGCAATCAAAAATGGATAAGGCTACTTCTACTTCAAGAAACAAGCAAGGTTTGTGTCATTTCACATTTCTGAATTTTGCTTATTCGAACCCTAGATTATTTGTTTTCAGTTTATCTACTTGCTTTGCATGAGAATTGATGATGAATAAGATAGTTGGAGTCATTTGCAAGCGCACACTAGGGATTAGAACAATTTTTTAGTTGATTGTTGACCCTACCACATGATTTGGAGGCGTTTCCATCCCTACCGCCAGATTTATGGTTATTTGTTGTTATCCGAGTCTATTTTCCATGTGGTCCTTTGACAACGTGTGTGTTTTTTTGTTGATTCTTTTTAGTGTATTTTAGATCTAAATATGTCACCATATTTATTTTTCTTTTTGCAAGAAGATTTGCTTGTACAAGTGTGTATACGTGTGATTTTTTTTTATCTAAATACATGTTTGTTGGTTATTTCTTCGATTTGTACATTTCAATTATTGATTTGTTCAGATATAAAATTTGTAAGTATGCCAAATTTGATCGGTATGCTAAATTTGTTCAACCATGTTCAAAATTTGCTCAACTGTATGCTAAATTTATTCACATGTAGTAGGGATTTGTTCAACTATATGTCAAGTTTGTTCAACCCCTTGCCAAATTTGTTCAACTCAACTAAGTTCACCTCTAGTGTTGATTTGTTCTTTTCCATGGTTTACTTGTTCACTTCCCTTATTGATTGTATCATTGTATTTTTTATTATCTATAATTAGGTAAAAAAAACAAAGATCTACGAAAAAGAAACAACTAAATCCCCTTCTTGAAAAAAAAAAGACAGTAAAATATCTAAGATTTGGTACTATGTAAATTGGAGAAGATTCATCGTTTGTAAATAGAAGAGGTTTTTAGTATACTAGCAAAGGACCCGCACCTTGTACTAAGGTGTGTTTTGTTTTATTATCTTGTATATGAATTCGCTATAATAATTACAAATATTACCATATGTCTATTTTTTTAAATAATAAATATCTTTTAGATTATAAATTAACAAAATTCTCACAAATCAATAAATACTTATATAAAAAGAGAAAGACTCTTATAAGAAGGAGTTTTACGGTAGGAAATACGAATGATTTGTGGGCGTTTAATCTAACGCATCCAATGGCTCATATTGAAGCAATTTAATTTTTTTCCCGCGCGTTGGGGGGGGGGGGGTCCTGTAAAGAGCATTTGCTAAATCACTATTCACTTCACTTTTCGCTCTCTCTTCTCGAAACCGCTTCGTGTTCCTTCGAAATCGCTCGATTTTCGCTTGATTTCGTGCAATCAAACTCTGATTACAACACTCAACAATGGTGAGATCGAATTTGTCTCCCTCAAACAAGCGAACCATAGGTTTCGAACCCTAGGTTTCAGTTTTTTTTTTATTTTCGCTTGTTTCGAACCCTAGATTTTGATTTTCTTCAATTTCGCTTGTTCTGGCTTGGTTTTTGTTGATGAATGATGTTGTTGAAGTCTTTTTGAAGCGGTTAGTAGTGGTTAGATTGTGTTTTAGTTGATTTTCCCCCCATACCTCATGGATTTGGAGTCGTTTGCTTGTTTTCCTTCGAATCCATGTGTGTTTTTTGTTGATTCTTTGTATAACGGTTTAGATATGTGCTTATACGTACTGGATACTTGTTTTTGGTTGTTTTTTCGAGTTTTTAAGCTTATCTGTGTGTGCATGCGTGGTTATTTGGTCGATTTGTGCTTCATTTTTAGGTTTGTTTAAACTAGTTTGATGTTTGTTCATTTGGTTGATTGATTTGTTCAGATCTAAAAACTGTTGAGGTGTCTCTCTTGTTTTGTTCATCCGTGTTAGCTATTTGTTCAATTGTGTTACAAGTTTGTGCAATCTATTGCATGTTTGTTCAATATTTACACGGTAGTTTTTTGTTCAATTGTGTTAGCTATTTGTGCAACTGAATTCCAAGTTTGTTCAACCCTGTACTAGTAGTTTTTGTTCAATTGTGTTAGTTATTTGTTAAACTGATTTGGAAGTTTGTTCAACTGTGTGCCATACGTCTTCAAATAAACATGTGTTATTTTCCAGTGTTGATTTTTGCTCACCTTTTGTGTCTATTCTGTTCAACTTATTTTTAATATTTGTACAATTAGGTAAGAAACAAGTAAATCCTTCAGAAAAGACCGTAAAAGATCTTACATTTGGAATAATGACTGTTGGAGAAGATTGGCCATCTCCAATTAGAAGAGGTTGCTAAAACTATTTTTGAATGTATTCTATTTTTTGTTCAACTGATATCAATGGTTGTACGATTCTATTGTCTGTTTGTTTAACCACTTTTCCAACTATTTTTTTATTTATTGCAAAATGTTTATTTAATCATGTTTTTCCTTAAGCAGAGTTGAGGAGCAAAACAACCCAGGACAGGGTTAACACAGAGCTTCCTGTGTCAAGGGGGCGCACTGTTGTTGTGCCACCGTCTTCATCAATGAGCCTCAACGAGGGTTTTGACGATTTCGTTTTGGCTGATAGTTTGCAGAGTTTAAGATCTATCAAAAAGGACGGTGTCGAGGTGAGCTCCTCCAAGCCCTCTCAAGAAAAATATGCCAAAAAGAAATCAGTCAAACGGAAGACCGACGTTGTTAATCCTGCCCAAAAGGTGTCTTCATCACACGGTCCCAAAAAAAGATTAAAATCTGTTGCTCCGAGGGACAGGTAATTTGTTCATCTATATTGTGCATTTGTTAAACTCTATTTCATACTTTGTTCAGTTGTGTTCTGTGTTTGTTCAACTCTAATGTTTAGCTGTTCAATTTTCATTCTTCAACTTGTGCAACCCTATTAAACATTTGTTATACCCTATTTGATAAATTGTTCAATTGAATTGAATTATTTTATTCAACTATATTTCACATTTGCTCAACTCTGTTATGTCTGTGTTCAACTATATTGCACATTTGTTCAATTCTGTCTCATATTTGTACAACTAAACTGCACATTTGTTCAACTCTGATGCAGACTTGTACATTTGTTTTATGATTCAGATTCATTAAAGAGTCGGTGTCACCCCCGAAGCTGAATTTTGACGAGCTTCCTAATCTTGTGACAAGATCCTCGATTGCATTGCTTTGTGAGATTATGAAGCATTGTGAGTCGAGTAAATCCAAGAAGGATGCCATAAAGGAGATGGGGTTTGAGCATCTTTTCAAATGGAACTATACTAAGCTCCCAAGCCGTCTTTGTCATCATGTTGTCAACAACTTCAACCCTGCCACTAGAATGCTGAAGGTTGCCACTACCGAGGTTCATATTGCACCCGAAGTTGTGCATGCATATCTTGGTTTGCCTCGTCGCACCAAGAAGGTTAAGGTTTTGAAGGTTCAAACAAAGTCTACTATGTTTAATAGTTTTAGGGAGCAGTTTGTTGATAAGAACAATGTTATGGTGCCTTTTGCTTCTCTTAGACCCCAACATGTATTTGATAGACTGAAGGACTTAGCCGACGGCGGGACGTGGTTCCGCCGTCATTTTATTGTATTGTTTTATACACTGTTTGTGGAGAGCATCCAGAACGGGGGAGTGAATACAAAGGTTCTGGATGCTCTCCTTGATGTAAGGAATATGCAGGAACTTGACTGGTGTAGTCTTCTGGTGGAGAAGACGATCGAAAATGCCGAGGCGTGGAAGAAGACGACGAACGGCATTTTTAGAGGTTCTCCATTGTTTCTCTTAGTATGATACAACTCTTTTCACTTATTTGTACAACTGTAATGCATATGTGTTCCACTAGTTTTAACATTTGCTCAAATCAATATATATATATATATATAATTGTGTTGTATCACTATTGCATTTTTTTGTTCAACTGCATTGTACTTTTTTGAAATACTATATTACACATTTGTTCAACTCTGTTTTATATTTGTTCAACCGTTTGATATAATTGTGTAACTGTCATTGTGCAACTCAAATGTATATTCGTTCTACTGTTTGACATAATTGTGCTACTGTAATGTATATTTATTCAATTGTAACGCACATTTGTTCAACTGTATTGTACATGTTGTTAACTTCATTTATATGGTTTCTGTTTTAGCTTATCTATTGCGACTGCCTCTCTTCCTACACCAAGGACTTCGTACCAAGGGGTTTTCCTATTGTCGCCTATTACACCACGTCTATGCTTTCTAGTCGGCAGAAATTTGAAATGGATAAGGGTGCGTTCGGGGTTGGTTTTTTCCGGCCGGTGTTTATGATTTCAGAGGGCGCTTCTTCTGTTGATGCAACTCATGCTCAGCCTGGACCTTCTACTGCTGCTCAGGAAGCTGATCCTTCTTCTACTGCTGACGACGTGCTCCCCCCATGTTTTGAAGGCGATGTAAGCACATTTTCGATGTTTTGTTTTTGGTATTTTTGTATTTTTTCTTCATTCATTTTGGGTTTTTTTGATTTTATTGTTCATCTATCTCAGTCATTCGTCAAAGAGCATTTGAGGAGGGGGATGGAGCTCGTCTCTAGCATGAAGAGTTTCTTGGAGCATATGAAGGAGGTGCCCTCTAATATCGCTTCGAACAGCCTCTTCAACAAGGTGAATTCTGCGCTAGAGAAGCTTGTCGGAATGAAGGAAGCTGCCAATTGTGAGGAAGATGAGGAGACACTGAGCCAACACAGCTTCTGGGCTGAGGCATCGAAGCTTTTGGAAGAGATCAAAGTTATTGCGAAGGCCAAAGCTTCCTACCCTTTTTTTGTGCCTTCATTCTCCTTTGGACTCACCCCATCCCCAACAACCACAGCCGGTTTCAATGTTGTGACTGAGATTTCCAGGGAGCATGTGGTTGTATGCGAGAGGGAGAATGTGTTGAACAAGGAGGATGCAACAAAGTCCATGGCTGCTGCTGGTATGTATTTGTGCAACCCTAGTTAGTATTTGTGCAATTCTATTCTACATTTGTTCAACCCTAGTTAGTATTTGTGCAATTTGGTTCTACATTTGTTCAGCCACCTCACTTACTTGTTCAACCCTTTTTAATATTTGTTCAACTTTGTTCCACATTTGTTCAACCATCTCACTTATTTGTTCAATTGTGATGAACATTTGTGCAGAGGCGGATACATTGGCTATGAAAACAAAAACAATTCTAAAGATCAGTGTCAAAAAGAAGAGTTTGGAGGAGGAGGAGGCTGCAAGGAGGACTGACCAGCAAGAACAACAACAACCACCACAACAACAACAACAACAAGAACAACCACCACCACCACAACAAGAACGTCAACCACCACAACACCAACAGCAAGAACACCACCACCACCACCACCACCACCACCACCACCACCACCACCACCACCACCACCACCACCACCACCACCACCACCACCACCACCACCAAGGACAAGAGAAAGGAGAACCAGTTGAACAACACCACCACCATGACCAACAACCACCAACAAAACACCAAGAACAAGAAGAACAACACCACCACCACCAGCTACAAGAACAACAACAACAAATGGAACAACAAGAACAACCCCAGTTGTAAGAAGAAAAAGAACAACAAGTTGACCCCCACCAAGAAGAAGTTCAAGCAGAAGAAGTTCGAGATGAAGGCGTGAAGGAAATTCTTGACCTCGATACTGAGAGTGCATCTGTCGAGGTTTAAAAGTTGTTTTACTTTATTTTGTAATTTGTTGTCATGGATATTTTATTGGCCTGGATACTTTTAATGACATTATGTTCAACCTGAAATCATGTTTGTGCAACTGTAGTTGCAGTTTGTTTAACCTGAACTTATGTTTGTATAACTCTTATTGCACTTTGTTCAACTCATATGTAGTTTTTGTTTTTCCAAGTGAATATTTGGTCAACTCTAGTGCATATTTAGCAACTCTAATTACGTTTTGTTCATCTCTACTGCAAATTTGTTATCCCATATTGAGCATTTGTTCATCTATGTTATACTTTTGTTTAACTCTATTGCATATTTGTGCAACCTTTATTGTGTTTTGTGCAACGCTTTTAGACATTTTTTCAATTCCAGTTTGTGTATGTTTCAATTTTGATAGGATGAAGCTTATCTGTTATTGAACACACTGCCTGAATTGCAAAAAGAGGTATCAATGGAGTCTCCAATGGGTAATGTCGGTATCGGTGTGGCTGTAATGGAGAAGAGGATTCAAAGCCTTCCGATTACTTTAAGTCACCGTACCTTGATGGAGAAGAGGATATCAAAGCCTTCCGATTACTTCAAGTCACCATACCTTGATAGGCGCGCTGTTATGTCTGAGAAGCCATCACCCGACGTTGAAAAACTTTTCTCTTGGTTAACATGCGATATTTTTGATGTTCAGAGGCAACGAGACATTTCTAAGTTTCTTTTTTAAAATTTATTTGCCTTTCCTTGCTATTGGTTAATTTTGTGCTTTATTGTAGCTCTATTGTGTTCAAGATGGGCAACATGTCTGCGAAGAAAGAGGATTTTAAAATGATGGCTATAGGTTGTGAACTCGGTACCAACATCATTGATATGTGGGTCGCTTTCTTAAACATCTCTGAGGAGTTGGTGAAGAGCAATGAAAAGCCGCTGAAGTTTTTCTTGTCATCCGAGGACACGGTATGTATATGTTCATCTCACTGTTTGATTTGTTCAACCTCAATACTGATTTTTGCACCTGCCATATATGTAGACATATGTGCTTTCTCCATTGGTGGATGAAGAAGCAGGCAACATTTTTTGCTGCAATGCTTGGCGATAGTATGAAGGATTTGAAGGGGTTTGAGCCTCACACCATTGGTCTTGTAAGTACCATTTTTAGACTAATATCACTGGTATTTTTAGTATGATTATGTGCATCTTTATTTTGAATCTGATCATTTTTTGTTTTAATTTGAATCGTTCAGGTCTTCTTCCCCGTATGCTTTCACTGCCGTTTTCATTGCATTGTAGTAAACCTAAGAAATTTAGAATTGCACATTCTTGACAACTCGGCATTAGAAGTTAGTGTGGAAGAAAAGTACGACGATGTGCCTTCTAAAATGGTTTTCAATCTTGTTCCTCATTTGTTCAACCTGTTTTCATATTTGTTCAACCCATTGCGACAATTGTTAAAATGTATTGTCTTACAAATTTATGTTTTTTTTCAGAGGAAATTGATGGTTCATTACCTGAAGTTCCACAAAATGTATCACAAGGCTTCAGCTTTGTTGGATTAAACTAAGCTTCCTGTTGAACGCTTAGAAATGAGTTGGAGGGACACATCAAACAAAGTGGATTACGAGATCTTTCTTATGTGGCACATGGAGACATACTTTGGTAATGGCTTAGATGGGTGGGACTACGGTTTGAGGAGAGAGGATCAAAAACAGCTGGATGATTTGAGGAAGAAGTACTGCCATGAAATGTTGATCACTCCTTGGAACACCTATAGAGCCGAGGTAGAGGAGCACATAAAAAAGACTATGTTATTCCAGTGGCGTTACCTACACTCTCTCCAGCTACACCAAAGGGGAAGGGAAGGAGGGGGAGGGGTAGGGTAGGGGTAAGAGGTGATCTATGACTATGTTAGATGTAATCCTGAAAAAACATGTTATTTTGTGTTCTTTTGTCCATATACTTTTGAATCCCGCAACTGATTGTGCAATCCTGACTAATGTTTGTGCAATTGGATTGATGTATTAATTAACTGGTTTCTAACTTCGGTCATTTTGTATGGAACAAATTCTGCAACCGAGACAACTGATTATGCAAGTGAATGGATTAATTGTTTAAATATATGCATTCATTGTGCAATCGTATGCCTTCACTAGTACAAAAACATTAGTTAATACCGGTTTCTTAATAAAGCGGATACCGGTTTTTCATCTGGTATTAACTCGACCGTAATAAAAGTTTTAATACCGGTTATTCAAAAACCGATATAAAAGTTACACAATGAATGAGAAGAATATAACGGATACCGGTTCTTCTCATTCATTTTGACTGAAGTTGATGTTGTTGTTGATGAGAGCAGGTTCTATAAGGAAATTTTTTGAGAATTTTCAGTGTCAATATACCGAAAACAAATAAAATAGTTTGTTCATAGTTTGAAATAAATTCTATTTATGTTGAGAAAATGACCCTTCTAAGACAATTGCACAAGAGTAATTGTCCTTCTAGAGAACAATAATCTACTTGCACAGGTAAATAGTAATAGAGCTTTTACTTCTCATAACAATATGCTTTTTGAGCATTTCTGGTTTAGCACTAGCCAAATAAGCAAAGGGTTGGGGCCTGAGGGATAGGAAGTAAGAGAGTACATAAGAACCAAGGATGACGGCGTTTTTTTCTAGGAACAAGGTGAGGTGGTTCGTGAGGTTGAAGCAGACCTACTAATTTCTTTTAAATCCCATGCGTGAAAATATAATAAGTATTACAATTATTCACAATCAAAGGAAATCTTGATATATGTGCATAAGAAACGTACTTCTAAGTTAAATGCCATCACTGAGCCATTTTCTAAGATTGTGAATGCTTATGTGAAAGGCAAATCTGAGATCTTTATCAACTAGAAAGCGGAAACCATAAGCCTAACCTTTGTAGACTAATTCCATCTGAAAACCTAACCTTTGTAGACTATTAAAAAACACCTTCCAGACTAATTCCATTTAAGAACTTAAGCACACAATCCAAATTCCAATAGCAGAGGGCATGTAGGGGCACGAGGGGTGAAAAATCAATTGAGAACGAAAGGTTCAAACCGAACAACTTTGGATCTGTAAGAAGTACAAACAAAACGAGCGAGAGGAAAACCTAACCTTAGTAGACTTTGACGAGGCGGAGAAAGATATGCCGCTGGGGAAGAATACTCTGATTCCATCTCTCTCGGATTTCTAGGGTTTATCACTTGAATGAGGTTGGGCGCGTGTCCGGCGACACAATCAAGCGATTTGGGTCGTGTCCGCCTCATCGGCATAAAATATTAGCTTAGAGGCTGGCTCCGGCGTGGAGCGAGACGAAGGCGGAAGCCTCGCTAAAGAGAGTGGAGGTCTCGATGAAGAGGGCAGACTCCTCGCAAAAAGAGGGCAGAGTCCTCGCTGAAGAGGGTGGCACCCTCGCTGAAGAGGGGGCCGAGGTCTTTGGTGATGTTGAGGATGGTGGCGAAGGTGGCCATGCTGGCGCCGACGTCGAGGGCGGGGCGGATCATGGAACCAGCGGTCGAGGGTAGAGGGAGAGCAGGATGTAGGCAAGAGGCCGGGGTAGGGAACGCGTATGGAGAAAAGGAAAGCAAAGGGTTGGGGCCTGGGGGAAAGAAAGAAAAAATACCACATTTGTGAAAAAGTAATATTCATACCGTTTTTTTTATTAAAACTGGTATCCGTGGTCCTACCTATCGGGATTTTTATATTGGTTTTATCCAAAACCAATATGCAAGAATTTTTTTGACTCGGATATCGTATTTTTCTAATAACCGGTATAAATATTGTAAATTTATATCGGATTTTAAACCGGTATGATGTATTTGTACTAGTGCTTCATTGTGCAACTATTTTATAAATATTGACAATTTTTTATTTTGCATCTCTGATATGGTTTCTGATTAACTCTGGTGGTTTGTCTCGGTTGGATATGACATCTCTTCAAATGGCACCTTACTTTAGATGTTTGATGTTTCCCAATGCCTAGATATGGTAGTTTTGACTGGTTTTAAAGCTACCACCATTTTTTTTCAACATTGTTTTACAGCCCTCTCTCTCTGCAAGAGTCTTGAGTTTTTCTTGTTTCACCACCTTCTCTCCAAAGCATCATAAGCTTTTTTGTTTCACTTCTCCTGTCTAATGTAACACCTATTACGTCCAAAAGGAGGAGGATCTATGGAACTGTTCCTATCATATCCATTTAGATTACAAATGAGGTTATGTCAACTCAATTCTGATACATATTTGCTTTTTCAACACTTTGTTCAACTGTGTTCTTTATTTGTTCAATTAGAAGCGATATTTGTTCAAATATTTTGTGAGTTGTTGATGTATTTTTTTGTCCATCAGGCTGAGACTACAATTATACCCGTTGTAGCAAATCTAAAGGTGTATAGGTTGTATGCGTACTATTACCGTGAAAGGCTCGATGTGCAACCAGGATCGATTACGTTATATTTCAATGACAAGCGTATTGAAGAAGATAAAGATAGTGATTTGACTTGCCATCAACTGGGGGTTCTTGATGGGAGTGAGATTAGAGCGGAACATGATGGAGGGTGGTCTGATGAAGATGGAAATTAGGTTCTATGTATCAATTGTGCATCTAATTACTTTCATTGTGCAACTGAGAAAAGCTCTTGTTCTATCTGCTCATGTATTTTATTTTCAAAACAAAATGCTTTTGCCTGTCTATGTTTTGTTGAACTGTGTTTCATGTTTGTGTAACTATCAATAGTATTTTGTTCAAACATACACGCAAAACAAACAAAATGACAAATTCATTAAAACAGATCAATAGTAGTAAATGTTGTGCAACTAGGAAATCATCTTGTGCAACCCAAAACCATGTTTATGCAACTTTTTTTTAGAAACTTTTGTGCATTTCCCGCTATTGTGTCCAACCTTCTTGCATTTTTTGCAAGCCCTTTGTTCATTTGCTGCTTTCTTCATTGATGTCTCTTTCCCTCCTTGTATTCTCCTTTTTTTCTTCCTCCCCTTGGTTACCGCATGTTCAGGTGGACGCACTTGAACATCCTTGGGCTTGTTTCTCAGGAACTTCTGAATTGTGTCGTTCTTTGTTGATGCAAATGTTTCTCTTGCATTTTTCTAGCATAGAGTTCAGTTTGTCCTTTTAGAACCTATAATAACTCCTTGAGATGCTTTGTGTTTTCCCGTATGGAATCGATGGTCGAATGTAGTTCACTTAATATCTCAGTCAACAAGAATTTTTTCTCATCCATCTTCTCGGAATTTTCAACTATTGCACCATCAATCTCAAAGGTTGGGTTCAGAATTGTTTTCTTTGTCCATCTGTTCTTTACGTATCGAGGAGGCACCTTCTTCAAGCCAATGTTTTTGAAAACGAGAAACATATGTAAGCATGGGATCCCAATATTCACAAACTTGTTACACGAGCAAACAAACTCTTTGGTGGACAGTACATGTTGCACAATGTACACCTTCTTAGATTGACAGCTGACATGATATGTATGGATGTCGTGTTCCCTCACCAAATTTGTTAGGCCACATTCGAACACCAAAGTAACAATTTCCATTTGAACATCATAGAAGATGCTAACGGTGTAAAGAGATGCACAATACTTTTCAAACTCAAGCGGTGTCTTCAGATTCGGAGAGCAAGTAGACGTTTCAAAGTCCAACCTCCCCTGTTCATGTCTCTACGAATCAATCGCACTCTCAAACTGCCCCATGAAAATAACCAGAGATGACGTCTCCCCATTGAAGTGTGAGAAGAAGTAGTTTTGGCTTTCAGACCGTGATGTGGTTCTCAGGAGTCCACCCATTTCAACGTGTTGGAAGAACACAGGTATGCACAATCGACGTAGTTCGTATATGGCTTGCAGCCATGTGTTTGAATCAAGCTCGAACTCGCATATAATGGAATGCCACTTCTCCTCGAACTCTTTGCAGCTAATTTCATTGCTCCATACAAGCTTATTGAACTTGCTTCTAAACCGTTCGTCGTTAGCTATATCACTTGTGACCTTCGCCGGTATTTTGAACATTATGTGCCACATGCAGAAGTGATGCACAATAGTCTGAAACACCCTCTCAATTCCTTTTTTCACGGTAGGGTCTTGGTCGGTTAAGATGATAAATCGTTCATCCCCCATAGCTTTCTTGAAGTTCTGAAATAGCCACACATACGCCTCCACATCTTCTTTCAAAAGCAATCCAAATGCAAATGTGATGCTCTTCTTCTTGTTATCAGCAAAGACGACATCTCCAATAGCTCAAACTAATGAATTTGTGCAACTCTAGTAGCTCATTGTTTAATGAGGATAGGTATTTGTCCAAATAGGATATAGCTTTGTTCAACTATGATAGGATTTTGTTAAACTAGGCTAGGGATTTGATCAATTGAGATAGCAATTTGTTCAACTAGGAGAAGGATTTGTGCAACTACATAATTGATCTGTTGAACAACATAACACAACAGATATTAAAGCATGTTTTTGTTCAAATGCTATATGTTGTTATTCAACTGAGATAACGCTTTGTGTAACTAGGATGAATATTTGTTCAACTATGTTATGAATTTGTTCAACTAGGTTAGTAACACAACAGATAATAAAGCATGATGTTTTGTTCAACCGATAGTAAGATTTGTTCATACCTGTTTGACTTGTATGTTGCGTCAGCAGAGACGACATCTCCAAAATAGGAAAAACTTTTTCTTGCAATAGGATCACACCAGAACAATTTTGTTAATTGTTGTTGTTCATCAATATCGTATTCAAAGAAAAAGGCATCACACCTCTCCTTTTTCTTGAATAGGTTATCAATAATCATCTGAGCATCATATCCAATCATGAAGGAGTACAAATCTCTTTTGAAGTTCTTAAAATCTATTATAGTTGCACCAATTTTGGTTTATGATCCAAAACAACTCCTTATAGACTTTATATGACTTGCTTGTGCCAATGTTTGCCTTGATGCAATTAATAATGAATTCTGTATAGAATGTATTGAGCTTCCTATACTTCTTGGCAAAGTGTTTCTGTGTATCATCCAACATTATATGGTTGTGACACTCTTCAAACTTTGTGACAATATATCCATCATTTCCAGCATTCCTCATAGACAATTTAGCAATACAATCACATCTAGTATTTAGTTTCTTTCTCTTGAATACTTTATTGCCTTCTTCTCCTCCTCCCTCTTCTTCTTCCCCTTCCTGTTCTTCTTCTTCATCTTCTTTTTGTATTTTTTCTGCTTTTGCAACAATTTGTTTAGTTGTACATGTTGGTGTAGTTTGTGCAATCTGTTTAGTTGATTCCTTTCTGAAGCCTTCTTTGTTGCACAACATGTACTTCCAAATTATACTGCCATCACGAGAGTGTGTGACAGTCCCGCTACGTCGTTGGAATCCACATGCACGTGCGTATTCTTTATAGAAGTTTGCTCCTTGATGCCAAGTTTGGAACACCATCCCCTCATGAGGTCTGAGTTTATCATCATAAAATGGGATGTAATACGTAGTGTTTCTAGGAGAGATGGAGATCTTTAACCCCTTTTCTTCTTCAGCTTTACCTTCATTAGTGTGAAAAATCAACAACTAGTTATGAAAGCCCCAACAATGAAAATAAACTATTTGTTCAACTCTGTTCAACAATTGTACATCTATAAGGCCTATTTGTGCAACCATATTCATGTTTTGTTTAACTGCATGTAAGCATGATTTTCCGTATCTCTCACCTTCAAAAATTGTTCAACCTTATACCATAATTGTGCAACTCATATATCTAATTGTTAAACTATGTTATAAATACGTTTTAACAACTTTGTAATCTATTACGTGTTTTGAATTTGTTCAGCTATACACTTCATTTGTTCAATTGAGAGATACCATTGTTCATGTACGTTATTTGTTCATAATTTGTTCAACTAAATGCTCAGTTTGTTCACCTATGATGCAAGCTTTCTACTCCTAGTTTGATTTTTTTATTTTGTTTAATTAAATGTGATATTTGTTCATCTCTAATAACTATTTCGAGTACAACACGGTTTCGTCGACACACCAAACATTTTATCGAGCACCATTATGAATTTGTTCGATAGAATCGAAGAAAGTTTTAACTACCTGGTTTCATTGCTTTCGTAGTTGAGGGAGTTTGAATCGAAGCAAGATCTGAGATATGTTCAAAGTGTGTTCTATTGCGAATTGAGATTTGTTCGTAAAATCAAATCTAAAAACCAGATCTGGTAGAAGAAAAGGCGAAAACGAGAGATCCGTTGAAGGAGAGAGATCTGGATGAAGGAGAGAGATTCGTTGAAGTCGAAAACCAGATCTGAGATCTTGTGCGATTCAATTTGTCGCAGTTGTTTCGCAGATCTGAGAGCGTTGGGGTTTTTCGCTCGTGGACATTAATTTTCGGGAGCCAAATTTTTCGCGTTTTGTTCCCGTGATCAACGGTTGTGATTCATTCCTATTTTCTACCGTAAGATCCATTCTTACCGAATCCAGACCCTTTTAAATATGGATTTCCTCAATTGAAATTGGGATTTATTCAACTAAAATAAGGATTTGTTCGACTCAATCCCCACATTGTTCAACTATATTGTCAATTTATTCAAATCATTTTCAATAAGAGTAAATGTGTTCAAGTGCATTTATTTAAAAATTGTTCAACTCTGTTTATAGTTTTTTTCAACCATGTTACAAATTTGTTTAACTCTATTGCTAAACTATTTTTGACAGGACATTTCATAACTGTTTGGATGATAAGATGTTGCATGCTTGCATGCATTGATGACCAGTCCTAGGTTGATGTTTTTCAATGTCTAGATATGACAAGTCTTTGGTTCAAAACATTGACTAATACTGTGTAGATGTTTACAACTATCAATTCTGAAGTATAATAAACCATAAATAAGTGTAATAGATGATAACTTTTCAATGTCTTTAAATAGGACACCTTCACCACCATACAAAGCCTATTCCAAATTTGTCATCCTGTCTAATCCTAATCCAAACTTGTTAAACCTTTACTTCTCATGTCTAATCGAAGATATGTCACGTTTAGGTGGAGGGTATATGCCCGTCCTCCTAGGCTACACATCTCAATCAGATATGAGGTAATGACAACCCAACTCTAGTTCATAATTGCTCGATTATATTCAAAATTTGTTCAACCCTATCTTAAGTTTGTTCAACCCTATGCGACATTTGTTCATCTGTATGCCTAATTTGTTCAGCCATGTTCTAAGTTTGTTCATCCGTGTTATAAATTTTTTTAACCCTATGCAACATTTGTTCAACCCTATACGACATTTATTCAACTCTGCACACCTCCAAGGTTGATTTGTTCATTTCCATTGTTTGTTTGTTCACTTCCATTGTTTGTATGATTCCATGCAATATGCTCATGAATCTATTTTTTTATCATCTTTTTCCTTGAAATTTAGCATACCGAGCCAGCACTTGTAACAATGTTTGCAAACACAAAGGTGCAGTTGCTGTATACATATTGTTGTGGGCAACATGACGTGCCACAAGGATGGATTTCGTTGTACTTTAACAACCAACGTGTGGAAGACCCAACTAGAGATATGACTTGTCATCAGGTAATACATTGTTCATTTACTTGTCATTAATTCATAAGAAAAAAATAACTTAAGTCATATGTTTTCATGTCATGTAACTTGGGCTTGTTGATGGGAGCGAGATTATAGCTGTACATCATCCACACAGCTGGAGGGGTGAAGACTAACTTGTGATCCAAGCTCCTGTCATCATGTATTATCTTTGTTATGTACTAAATCTGGTTTGGGCTTGTTTCATTGTATTGTCATCTTTGTTATGTTAAGTATCAATTTGAAGTTTCTTATATATGACAACAGAATCTTGTCACCATTCTAACCTTCTCAACAACAAAGAAAATGACACAACCATGAAAACACATCAATAGTAGTAAAATTTGTTCAACTCTATCCCTTCTTGGTTCAACCTTATTCCCCGTTTGTTCAACTCTATATGTCACATAAGCGAAAACAATAAAAAAAGTATAAAACAACCGCCACGTCACTCGTTTCTAACGCTTTCAAACGACAGGTTACACTTAGGTGGTGAAATTTTAACGGAGAAGTTTATAGGGGTGGTTTTCAATAATATCTCATTAAAGGGGTGGTTACTCGAAATATGCCATATTATGGGGGTGGTTTTCAGCTATTCGGCCTATGCAAAATATGTATTTGTTTAACTGAAATTTGGATTTGTGCGACTGAGATAGATTTTTGTTCATACCTATTTGACTTGTATGTTACATCAGTAGAGACGACATCTCTAAATTAGGAAAATCTCTTTCTTGCAGTAGGATCAGACTAGAACAATTTTGTTAATTGTTATTGTTCATCAACATCATATTCAAAGTAGAAGGTTTTGCATCTCTCCTTTTTCCTAAATAAGCCATCAATAAAGCATCGAAGCATCACATCGAACCATAAAAGAGTTCAAATCTCTTTTGTAATTCTTAAAATCTATGATAGTTGCACAACTTTAGCGTATGCCCCAACAAATTTCTTGTAGACCTTGTATGACTTGCTTGTGGTAATGTTTGCCTTGATGCAATTCATAATGAATTGTTGATGGAATGTAGTGAGCTTCTTATTGTTCTTGGCAAAGTGTTTCTGTGCGTCATCCAACATCATATGGTTGTGATGCTTTTTAAATTTTTTAACAATATATCCATCTTTTCCAGCATTCCTCATAGTCATTCTAGTATTACAACCACATCTAGTGTTTATTATTATTATTATTATTATTATTATTATTATTATTATTATTATTATTATTATTATTCCCCTCTTGTCTTTTTGCTTTTGCAATAATCTATTTAGTTGGACATGTTGTTTGATTACTTTGTTAATTTGAGGCAGATTTTGTATATGATTTCCTTTTAAAGCCTTCCTTGTTGCACAACGTGTACTTCTAAACCATACTCCTGACCATCTCGAGATCTTTTAGCGGTACCATCACGTGCTTGAGATCCGCATGCACGTGCATATGCTTTATAGAAATTTACTCCTTATTCCCAATTTCTAAACACCATTCCCACACAAGGTATGAGTTTATCATCATAAAATAGAATGTAATATGTAGTGTTTCTAGGAGAAATGGAGATCTTCAATCCCTTGTCATCTTCAGCTTTGCCTTCGTTAGAGACAAGAAACATCAACTCTAACTAAGAAAAGTTATAGGAATGAAATAAATATTTTGTTCAACTCTATTCCCTATTTGTTCATCTCTAATGCCAATTTATTCATCTCTTTTGCAAATTTGTTTCAAGTGCTTGTATTACATAATTTGTGCATATCTGTTCACAATTTGTTCACCGTTGTTACCAATTTGTTCATCATTCCCAATTTGTTCACCGTTGTTGCCAATTTGTTCATGTCTTTATAAATTGTTCGAGAATTGTTTAATCTTTTCACCTCTATTTCCTATTTGTTATCTCTAATGCCAAATTCAAGCACAACCAACAATTTTGACTACACGATCAACAATTTTCGAGCACTAATATGAATTTGTGCGTGAGAGATGAATAAACGTTTTACTACCTGTTTCCATTGCTTTCTTAGTAGTTGGAATCCGAATGTGAAATTAGATTTATTCAAAATCTTAGTTTTATGAGAGATGAATTGAGATTTTGTAGTCGAAAAATGTTTCTCACCAGTAAACCTTACGAACTCAAATCTGGATGAATGTTCGAAGCTACAAAAGGAAAAATCAAAGCTACAATTTGCGAGAGACAGATTGATCAGTGCAAATAGCAAGTCTGATGTAGAATTGTAGAATTTTACGAGAGACAGATTGTGCTTACTGGATTGTGTTTGGGCAATCTTGCTTTTTGGTCAAGCAAGAGGATGAGATGCGTTTCTTTTCTCGCGTGAAACGCATTTTATTGGGCCGAATGTGCGCTTGTTAGTCCGAGATGGACGGTTCATATTCGTTCCTATTTTGCACCTAAGTGCCCATTCTCACTGGATTCGGATCCATATTATTCAACAAATTTCTCACATAATAAATAACTTAACTTCTAGTAATATAACTTCTAGGAATATAAAAAAGAAATTACAAAGAATCTAAATAAAAATACAAATCGATAAAATTTGTTTTGGTTATAATTAAGTTTTTCAGTACAAAATTGTACAATCATTGGTTCTACCCTGTCGACTTGAAACCGTTGAAAACAAACGGTTTGGAACCAACAAAAATTGTTGGTTCCACAATTCTCGAGGAAGCCAAATCGGGTTTATAATACCCCCTTAAAATTGAATCATTGGCTCCACATTTAATGTATAGAGTCTTGGTTCCCTTAGAATCGAATAATTGGTTTCGCAATTGAATCATTTGCTCCACATTTAATGTATAGAGTCTTGGTTCCCTTAGAATCGAATAATTGGTTTCGCATTTAGTATTGTACTAGCAGATGACCCGTACCTTGTACGGGGTATTATTTATTTATTTATTTATTGTGTATGAATTTTCTTTAATAATTACAAATACTATCATATGTATACTTTATTTTAAAACCATGGTTATTTTTTTGATTATAAAATAACATAATTCATGTATATCATCACATATATAAATCAATTTTATTTATGTATTTACTTTTTATACATACATAAACATATACATAATAAGTGAGGAAGAATGAAATAAGATAAGATGCATTATCACATTTTATTAACAATTGATACAAATCTTTTGGCATTTAAATTAAATTACGTAAACTAACTTATATAATAAAACCAATAAGTTTAAATAAAATTTGGCTTGATATATTATAATATTTAATATATAGATAATATTTAATAAATTAAATAGAAAACCAAATTATGTCGAACTATTATCTTAATTAAGAAATTTTTTTTCTAAAGTGTAATCAATATGCAATATTAGTGATATATATGTTAAATATAACATATACTTTTTATTGATATTATAATATGATATGATAGTAAAAAATGTATTTAATATATTATTTTAATAGAATAAATATTCTTCTTAAATATAGTGGTAGAATTTGCTACCATTGACGATTTTAAAAAATATCATAATAAAATTACGAAAAATAATGCAAATTTCATATGATATTTAATTAAATGGGTAAAATATTATGATTATGATTTATAGATTGTGACGAAAAAAATACTTTTTAAAATCAAAGGTTTTTGATAGATCTATCTTTGTATTATTTAAATGTGTATAATGATAAGATAGAGATTTATATATTTGGATAGAATAATTAATTAAACAACACAAATTCTAATATAGAACTAATATTTTAATTAAGTATGTATCTATAAGATTATGATAAAATCAAGACTTAATAAGATAGACTTTTTTAAAAAAAGGGTGATGTGGCGCAATATGGTTGCAGAATTTGCTTCCGCTTTAGTATATAGTAATAGATAGATAGATAGTTTTGGTTTTTTTACGAGTGGAACTTAACCCAGGACTAGCCTTATCCCTTGATTTTAGGCATATTTTTACCACTTCTAATTTTTGATTAATTTCATCCAAAGTCCTAATTTCTCCTTCCAATGGCTATTTATCAGCTTATATCATATGTGTATTTCTTCATCATTTTCTTTCTAACAAATTTTACCAAAACTCAAAGTCCCTCCGTATGAAATCTATATTAATTGGGTTCTTCGTATGTGTATTTCATCGCTATTATTTATTAGCCAGTGTGCATTTGATCACGATTATTCAAATTTTAACTAATATCACCCAATGTCACTTAATAGATAACGTTTATAAAATATACATATGAAGATAACCTATAAATGTATTGAGTTTAGGGTGATGAAATACACATCAACAAACATTGTGCATTCATCACCATTATTCAATTTTTAACTAATTCTATTGAAATTCCAAGAAATGATTGATTGTCTTCCTACAGTATGTAGATTTCATCATTGTTATTCTTTTTAACTGATTTTACCAATTCTCATAATCTCTCCATACAAACTCCATAAATACTGATAGACACATATTAGGTAGTGTTTTAGGACATGTTTAGTTAGGATTTTCATGGTTTTTGGTTTCTTTTTAGTTAGTTTTACTAGTTTTGTAGTTTGTTAGAAAAATTCAGATATCTACACTTTGTTGTGGTTTTTGATTGTAGATGTGAAGACAACGAGTGTAGAGGAGGTGCAAGCCTAAGCGTTGGAGATGGTGGAAGGAGAGATCAAGCCATGAAACATGCCCAAGGGACGAACCGAGCGAAGAACAAGTGGAAACCCTGCTCAGAACGTGAGACGCGGGCAGAGGACTAACAAAACTCGGCCGCGTCTCATGAGATTAGACTGCGCTTCGTGATTTTGCTCTTTGGGGTGAAAGCGCGGGCAAGGCTTTGAAACTCGACCGAGTTTTGGGGTTCCATCCCGAGTTTTGGCCCGTGTCCGAGTTTGTGTACAAGATATTTTGGGCCCTTTTGGGTTATGTTTTTAGATATATTTTTGGAAGACATATTATATAGTTAGTCCTAGTTCTAGGTTTGATTATTTTTTGAATCTTTGATTGGTTATTGGAGACTTGGAGAACAAGAACCCTATGGGAAACTTTGTAAGCTTTTCAATGTCTTTCAATAGCTAAATTCCTTTTGCTTGATTAGTTAATTGAAGTTGTGAACAAAGTATTATTGTGAGGTTTGATTGTTCTTAATTTCCCTTGACTAGATTGTTTTCTCTATGCTTGATTGAATAAATTTGATTTAGGATTTTGTTAGACTGACCATCTAATTGAATCTCTAGGTTAAATTACAACTAGATCTTTCTAATTACCGGTTGGAATTAATTAGATCATAAGTAGAACCTTTAATCAATCTAGGACTGGTAGGACTAGTTGATTAGAGAAGAGAATTCAATTGCATGTTATTTGGATATCTGGTTGCTCTGAATGCATGTTTCTATTGATGCTTGGATCTTAATGCTGTTGTCAAGTTGAATCTAGGAGGTCTCTTAGGTTATTTGATAATTAGGGTTGTTAGCACCGGTCGGGCTAATAGCTAGAATTGAAGTAGGATTAATAATTCCATGAAGTTGGGTTATTAGCATTCCGCAATAGATTAGTCAAGGTAAAAAGAGAATTTTGATAATCAATGATCAATAATCAAGTTCACAATGGATGTTAACTAGTTGAGCATACTTCTCCCATATTCTACAAATCATACTTAGTTTTGCATGTTTAGTTTTGATAGTTATTAGAATCACATTCAAAACCCCCCCTTTTTCCCAGAGTAGCGTAGCAATAAACATTGAAAACCTGAGTCTCTGTCACTAGTACAAAAGAGTCGATTAATATCGGTAAAAAATTATACGGGTTAAAAAACCGGTATCCGTTTTAAGTATTTATACCGGTTATATAAAAAACCGGTATAAAATAATTCTCGCATACCGGTTTTATGGTAAAACCGGTATAAAAAATACAACACACACGCCGGTTTTAGATAAAACCGGTATAAAGAATGTGCGTTTTTCTAAAAAAAAGGGTAAGTCAACAAACCCTAAAACCCATCCTCTAACTCTCACGGCCGCCATGGCGACTTCTTCCCTCTCTCCTACCCTCTCTTTCTCCCCCAAATTCCTATCTCATCTGTCCAATTCCTAATCTCCGCTCGCTCTCTTCGCCATTCCTCTCCTTCCACTTCATCTCCTAGCCGTCCGCTCTTTTCGCCACCGAAACGCTCCAGAAGATCTTCATCGCTCTTTTCGTCTTCTCTGCCGGCGCCGCATCTTCAAACAGGTAGTCTGGTCGGAGAAGGCTCTCTTATATTTGATTCCGTGCTTGGTATCTATCGCCCAATTTTCGAATTTGTTATTTTGAATGCATCGTTTTCATCAATTGGATTCGCCGAAGAGGTTAGGGTTGTTTTCGCTCGAAATAGGTGATTGATTTGGTTTTTGTTTCTTTCGGACAACGGAGCTTATTAATTTCTTGTTGAAAGCGACAAGAAAATCCATAGTTGTAGCTCTTTGAGGTGTTGCAATGGCGTTGGCATCGGCGTTTATGGTGGCTGGGGTTTCTCAGATTAATCCTCCGAAGCTCAACGTTGATGATTGCTCAAGAAGCAGGAGAAATCTGGTTGGATGCTCATCTTCCGCGTAGCAGTTTAGCTTCTTCCAGAATTGTTGTTAGGCGCCCTCCGCCTTTGGCCTTTTTGGCTCCCAGGTACCTCTCCTTTTGTTCTTCTGATTGGTTCTTGAATGATTGCTACTGATAAACATAAAGTAAACTGTTCAAGAATGATAATCTTTAAACGGATTATGAATATGGAATAGAAGATTTGTCTGGTTAGGGAATCACTTGCAGGGTACTAGGGTATTAGCTACTTGAAATATGAAATCCAGCTTAGCTTATCTCACCAGATGTTGAACGGTAACTTAGTTAAGCAGTATACGGATGATTGGAATATCACATTTCTCCTTCTCTTGAAAGCGACTACAGGGCACTAGTCCCCTTTCGTTGTTCGTTAATTCCTTCAAATGCTTAAATTTGAACTTTGAAAAAGTGAGGTTTTGCTTTTGCTTAAATGTTTCTTTGGTTTTGACTTGGTTCAATGGATTTTGCTTTGTCAGCTGTTGAGAAACCATTCAAAGTTTATCTTTCTTTTTCCTTTCTCAGAATGTGTTTGAGGTAGCTTGCCAGTAGAAAACTACTCAAAAAAATAAACATGATACACAATTGGCAGTTGGCACATAACCCTTGGCCTATTTTGTGTTCCATTCAAATTCAGCTCAACCATACTATGTAATTTGGGCTCCAGAGAGTTTATGGATGGATGGGAGGCCAGCTATATGATATTGTAATCACATGTTTTGATCAAGATGATATTTTATCTACTGTTATAAGCATTACTTGATTTATGAAGATGAAAAATGGTTAAGCTTGCTTGTTTTTGTCATGCAATTATGCAAAACATATTCTACTTGGATCCTAAAATGAAGCAAGAGCCTTTTTATTCTACTGGGCTTATCAGTTATTCCTTCCTGAATTATGTGTTCATCTTCTGATTTCTGGGATGTGTTGATGTTTAGGTGGTCACATGATGGGAGAAATGTGGTAGCTCGTCCTCACAAGATGAAAAGTAATTTGTGTCATCAAAGAGCACTTCTGCTAACGAGGAGTCTTCCTCAACAGACTCTAGCTGGTGATGGCAAGCTAATATGCTGTAAACACACCAGTAGAAGATGGGGAATTTATGGAAAAGGACTTAAAGCAAGATTTTCAATTGCACCTCAGAATGCTGCTTTTCATTCTTCAAAGTGTTCTTTTAGGAGTATGTTTGTAAGTAAGCTCCTTTGATTGATAAACAGAATCTTTGGTAGGAATGGAATTTTAGAAAGGGGATAGGTGTGAAGTGAGTGGGGGTGGGGTGGGCCAAGCTGTGAGGGAATTTTTTTTTAATTTGTAAATGAGTGCATACCGGTTATATGAAACGGGTATGCGTACAATTTTTTTTCTAATATAATAACATTGATACCGGTTTTTTCCGTGTTCAACTTTTATACCGTTTTTTAATAACTGGTATCCGTTGTTTTATATCGCTTGAGTTTACAACGGATAGAAAACCGGTATCCGCTTTAGAAAAAAACCGGTATTACCTGCTATATTTATACTAGTGTGTGGGATCGACCCTTACTCCCCTACTACATTAGTTGGGTTGTTTGGTTTACTTTGATAGGTATTAAAGGCGACTAAAATACTGTTATCAAATACCAATTTGTATATATGCCTTTCATCCTTATTCTTTATTATTTGGTGTGCAGTTCATCATCATTAAGTATTACTCAATGTGCACTTCAAGATCAATTTACAAATTAGGTATATTATTAGTTATAGTGGATTGTGAATATTATTTATGTTTAAGAGATGATAAGTTTTTCCCCGTATATTCTAATTTAGTAGAGAGAGATTGTAGAAAGAAAAGAGATAAAATAGAAATGAGGCTAAGGAGAAAGAAGATAGAAAAGAAAGCAAAAGGAAGAGTTGAGGGTAGAAAAGTAAAATAATTTAGTGGTTCAAAGAGCACCCACGAGGATAAGTTTTTGGGGTGCGTCATGTTCAAAAATACATAAACACAATTAAAATGGCATATGTTTCTATGAAATTAAGTGCAAAACTTCAACCCAAAATGAAGAGATGCATGGAAAAAGAAGGCGCATATTTGTCCAACATAACAATCCTCAACTCACTCATACAATAATACATGGCATTCATTTATTTAAGAAAATAGGTGATTTATAAATTGTCTATTTGGACAATTTATACATTATTTATAAATAAATTATATCATTATTCATATTTTTTAATCTATCCATAAACATCAATATTGCATATGTTTGCGCTCAAAAAAAAAAAAAATATTGCATATGTTTGATTAAATTTTGAATGCTTGTATTTTGTAGGTTGATACGGGTGTGCGTCACGATTGGTAGAAAATGGTTATCCGATGTTAGAATGATTATTGTAGAATGACTTTTAAATTAAAAATTAAAAATTATCTTTTCATAAATTAACGAGTATAATTTTTCTTTTATTATAATAATTATAGTTAATTATAATATTTCATTAATTAACAAAATTATTTATAATAAGGGCATATATATACTTTGAATTGCAGAATAGGGTATACATGTAATTGTATAAGGAGATAGAGAAAAATGATAAAAATATGAATTTATAGGGTGCATGTATGTGGATATATGTAAAAACGGGATGCATGCATGATGTGGTAGAGAGAAAAATTAAAAAATTTGAGGTGTATAAAGTTGTAGTAAGTGCTTGGATGCAGGTGATCTAGTCTATTCATTTACACGTATCTATTCTTCTAACATATTTCCCCTTAGAATGTATAAACAATTCAAAGTAAACCAAAAACTAACAGAATTACCTTTGAAGCTCAACGTTTGAAGTATAATATGGCCAGTACTTTAGAAAATTATAAAATTAATCGTCAAGGTTATATTAATAAAAATGCCTTATTAATTAAGAAGGTTATTTTGAAATTGTTAAACTCATCTTGAACTAGATATAAAATATCAATAATCCGAACCAGATTCAATCCAATATGAAGTAATCCGAAGTATTACAATCCAAAAATGACCTGGACCGAACTATATATCCGAAACCGAACAACATTCAAATCCGATTCGATCCGAACACAATCCGAAATACATGTTTGATCCAAACGAAACGATCAAATCCAAACACAACCCATCATACATGTTTGATCCGAACGAATCCGACCCGAACGACCCGTTTGCTTCTCGAGACGTTTGACTTTGTCATGCAATTTTTTTTTGGTCGAAAGACTGTCATGCAATAGATCCCATGCAAATGCACGTGGGTCCATGCAAGCTCGTATAAAAGATTGCAATTAACAACGTATATAAACTGTTAACATTTTTATCAACGAATTTATATAAACCGGCATCAGGGATTTGATTAAAGCTCTTTCATATATATCACAATACGTGTATAAGATAAAATTATCATATTAGAAAAGTTATCATATAAAAAGCTGCGATTGGAATTTGGCAGTAGTACCCAATCCCGATTCCTCACATCGGCACAGAAAAATTCTTCCGTTATAATCTGGAAACCCAAACCCTAATTCCAAAAACAAAGGGAATTAATTGCATCCTAATTCAATCCCACTAACTATTCACCTTTTTTTTTCTTCCCGCCGGATTCGTTTTGTTATTAACTCCGCATATACTCGGAAGATTCGAGTATCTTGGCATTGGATTTCGGCTTGTATGTACACAAAAACAAACAAGTAACGATGAATTCATCGTCACTCTGTTAGAAGAATTATGAGTCTTTGTTGACGCACATTTAAATCTCCGTTCTTGATTTCGCCAACCTCGAATTCAATTGGTAATTAAGAATCTCTTTGAATTAATCTCTTCATAATACGAATACATATTTATCTATATATACACTGGCTTACTTTGCTGATTTTCTTGGCAGCCTTTGTTGTTTAATTCCTAGTGTGATGATGATTAAGGAATACTGGATGTGTTAATATATATTGTGACATCTAAAAGAGTGAAGTTATAATATGGTTTTTGAGTTTTGTATGTGCTAATTAATCTTCTCATTTTGTTTTTATTTGTATCCATGCATGCTTCTTTGCAGATCCTCTGAAAAATGGTTGTGTTTGGGAAGCAGCTGAAGGAAAGGCAGATTGAAGGATGGTCAGAGTATGTGCATTTTCCACTGAGTGCAAACATTTTCTTTTATGCCTATAAAGTTACAAGTCCCCTGTGTATTTAGCACACTAGCTAATTGGGCTACAACAAAATGCACAAACCTTATTGTTATCAATGCTCTAAAAAACGCTAGGCGGCTTCTAGGCGGAGAGGAACCGCCTAGCGCCTAGGTGGGTTAAAAGGCTAGGCGGACGGGGACTGCCTAGCGCCTGGACAAGGCCTAGAAGGGATTTTTAGAACACGGACTGTTATTAACATTTTGTTTGGTGTGCACCAGGTACTATCTAAACTATAAACTGATGAAGAAGAAAGTCAAACAGTATGGCCAACAGATTCAAATTGGAGCATTAGAGAGACAACATGTACTCAAGGACTTCTCAAGAATGTTGGATAGCCAGGTTTCATACACACATTCAATCAACTTCACTTAAAGAATCCAGTTTGTACCGCCGACATGTTGATCGATCTGTTTGCCCTCTTTCTTCTCCAGATTGAAAAAATCGTGCTCTTCGTTCTTGAACAACAAGGAGTGCTCGCTAAGAGGCTGTCCGAACTCGGAGAGGAGCATAAACAGCCGGATCAAACACCGGAGATACCAAAGATTTGTGAGCTAAGAGATGCTTATAGAAAAGTAGGACAGGATCTCTTGAAGCTTCTCTTCTTCATTGAGATCAATGCTACCGGCATTCGTAAGATCCTCAAGAAGTTTGATAAACGATTAGGCTATCGGTTCACTGATTACTATGTTAAGTCGCGGTCTAATCACCCTTACTCCCAGCTTCAACAAGTCTTCAAGCATGTGGTAATATACTGAAGCCTCTTAATTTGTTTAACTTTTCTTGTCTGTTGTTTTACTTTCCTTTTTATTGTCATCACAAATCTTTTCAAGCCTTCTTTGCTGTTATAGGGCCTAGGAGCAGTTGTTGGAGCATTAACTCATAATCTTGGTGAACTTCAAGAGCATCAGGGGAGCTACCAATCGATCTATGATCTGCCCGCTTTACCCCCTCAGGTTGATATTTATGATCATGGACTCAAGCCAAGATAAAAAAAAAAATGGACTAAATTCATTTCCTTTATGTTTTCGTTTCCATAGGTTGGTACTTTTGTTTATCACTAACAAATGTGTTTCATGTATACCACATAGGATCCTGTGATTGATGCGATAAAAGCAGCAATAGAAAGGCTAACAAACTCAACAAACTTTCTTCACTTTCTGGCACAACATGCACTCATAATGCAAGAAGAGTTGCCTGAACCTACAGAGGAACAGATTGATGACAGAAGATACCATTTCAACTCACTTCTCTTGAATCTGGTCAACACCTTTCTGTATATGGTCAACACATACATCATTGTTCCAACAGCGGACAACTATTCCCTTAGCGTTGGAGCTGAGGCAACAGTCTGTGGTGTGGTCATTGGAGCAATGGCTGTTGCCCAGATATTTTCTTCTGTTTACTTGAGTGCCTGGTCAAACAAATCATATTTCCAGCCCCTCATTTTCAGTAGTATTGTCCTTCTTCTTGGAAACACATTGTATGCCATGGCTTTTGACTTCAATTCCATCTGGGTCCTGCTGATTGGTCGCCTATTTTGCGGGTATGTAGTGATGATACTAGTGTTGTTTCCCTTAGGAAGATGCTTTCTTGAACGCCCAGATTTGAAATCTATCAAAAATGCTGTAGGTTAGGATCGGCTAGAGCTGTTAATCGACGTTACATCAGTGACTGCGTTCCAATGAGAATCCGGATGCAAGCATCAGCAGCCTTTGTTAGCGCCAGCGCGCTGGGAATGGCGTGTGGGCCTGCTATTGCAGGACTATTACAAACCAACTTCAAGATTTACATGTTCACTATCAATAAGGAGACTTTGCCTGGGTGGGTGATGGCGGTTGCTTGGCTGGTGTATTTAGTTTGGCTAGCATTTGCATTTAAAGAACCTCCTCCTTTTGAGGATCATGTGAAGACTAAATCTTCTTCTTCAGGTGTTGTTCTCTCAACTGCTATGAAGTCTTGAAGTAGATATTTCTACAAAGGGATCAAAGTAATTTCCTTTTTTGTGTAGCAGAAACAAGGCAGGGTGATGAGCTTGAAAAGGGTCTTAAGAAGCCATTGCTCTTAAGCTCAGAAGAGAAGCAACAGGATGATGATGATGTCGACGAAATGGATAGTGGGTCAATGAATGAAGCTCTTGTTGAATCCCATGAGCCGGTTACTTCGTTTGCTTCAGCTTATCGCTTGCTGACTCCTTCCGTCAAGGTAAGCATGACCATACCGAACTTTTCGGCTTTGCCGTGGAGATACCATGGCTCCAGAACTCAATTGTTTTTGTTTTCAAACCATCAATGATGCTTCCTCCTCTGTCTCAATATCTGAGCATCAATTGTTTTTTCTCAGGTTCAATTGTTGATATATTTTATGCTCAAGTATGCCATGGAAATTCTACTATCAGAATCTAGTGTGATCACAACATACTATTTTGGGTGGTCAACAAGTTCAGTGGCCATTTTTCTTGCATGCTTAGGTCTCACTGTGCTTCCAGTCAACATAATTGTTGGCTCCTATATTAGCAACATGTTTGAAGAGAGGTACTTTTTGCTTCACTCTCTTGATAATATGGTGCACTTCAATGATAATTATGCAATAAAAACAAGTACTTTAGTTTTGCCAATAAGTTATTTACAAACCGATCCTAGACACAATTCTTATTTTTGGTACACACTGTTTTATGTTGCAGACAAATTTTACTAGGATCTGAAATTCTGGTTTTGATTGGGATCTGTCTAAGCTTCAATGTCATAATTCCATACTCGGTGCCACAGTACGTCATCTCTGGGCTCATCATGTTTGTATCCGCCGAAGTTCTTGAAGGTAAGTTGCACCAGGACCCTTTAGTAGACACAAACAACATCTGTATGTTGCTCTGGCTAAGCTTTGAGCTGTCAGTTTTTAGTTTTCAAGTGTTTTGTGCTCCTAATGGTGACCTTATAACACAACTTGTATTATCTTGTTAGGGGTGAATCTGTTACTTCTCTCTCGAGTGATGTCGTCTAGGCTGTCTCGTGGGACCTACAACGGTGGCTTACTCTCTACAGAAGCCGGGACGTTTGCTCGGGTGGTTGCAGACACCACAATAACCCTCATTGGATTGCTGGGCCAGAGCAGGCTCTTGAACTTGTCCTTGCTCCCTTCTCTCTTCGTTTGCGTAACCTCCATTGCTGCAACTTGCTGGACCTACAACTCCTTCTTCTAAGACATTTATTGAATGATTCATTCTTAGTTGATAATAATTCTTGTAATCTCCTTTAGACCTATGTAATTTTGTTTTTTTTTTTCGGTTCAAAGGAACCGCTGAGGCCAAATATAGACGCGTTTTTGAGGCTAGATTTCGAGTAATAAGTGTCACATAAACATTTTGTTATTTGTCCTGATGATCTATGATTTTTGCCATGAGTTTTGACGTGCTATTGCTAATTAACTATAAGCTTGACTAGAGTTTCTGGGCATGCTGAATTCATGATCAGCTCCACAAAATCAGTAGCATTTTTCAAAAAATGAAATGGGCTCCAAAACTTTAGCAGCAAAAAATACATGGCCTCAAATCTTGGCTACATTTTCCACTTCAACCAGATGCTACCAACCTAGAAGCTCAAAAACAGCTTGTATGTTCCAAGACACATTTTTTATGCACCACAATCACCTGCATTTTTTCCAAGCTTCTTTAGAATGACTGAATTCCGCACGCGCACACACACACACAAACTAAATGGGTCAGAGTTCTTAGCCGCCTGCATCTCCCAATCTTCTCAGTATAAAAACAGCCAGAAGACTGCACAAAACAAAACATCACAAATTAACTTAGCATAGTTACACATAATCACTATTCTACAACATCAGAGCTCAGTTCCAACTTCCAATCAATGGGATCTGTTGGGTTCTACAATTTTCTAGCTACTTTGGCCACCACCTTCCTCTTTCTCCATGGCTTTTGCTCCTCCCAAACACAAACAGGTACTAATTTTTCCCACTATATAACGTCGGTTAATGCACATATGTTAGGCTTAATGTGAGTGTTCATCTACTACTTTCTAACCATACAGTCTCATTGATTTGGTGTGTATTTCTTAGAGCAACAATACAGTTTCCTACACGAGGCGACGACGGCTCCAGAGGAGTCACACTATGATTACATCATCGTAGGGGGCGGGACATCTGGGTGTCCGTTGGCTGCCACTCTGTCAAGGCACTTCAACGTGCTGATGCTGGAGCGTGGCGGCTCCCCCTACGGGAACACCAACATAACTAATCTGTCAGCCTTCGGGGCCGACCTTTCCGACCTCTCGGATTCTTCGCCAGCTCAGCGGTTCGTGTCAGAGGACGGTGTCATTAATGCAAGGGCCCGTGTTCTTGGGGGTGGCACCTGCCTCAATGCCGGGTTCTACACCAGAGCAGGTATTGTACTTCTTACTAGTGTGTTCATATCTTATCTTGTCAGTTAAGGGCCTGTTTGGATTCCTGTCTTGATTACATTGATTATTGCAGCAAGGAGCTACGTGAGGGAAGCGCGATGGGACGGACGACTAGTGAACCAATCGTACCAATGGGTGGAGGAAGTGGTGGCGTTCGAGCCGTCGTTGAAGCAGTGGCAGTCAGGGGTGAGGGATGGACTTTTGGAAGCTGGAATCTTGCCTTCAAACGGTTTCACTTATGCCCATATCAATGGCACCAAAGTTGGAGGCACCATCTTTGATCAGCAAGGCCATAGGCACACCGCGGCTGACCTCTTGAGGCTCGCAAATGCCGACAGGCTTACCGTTTTACTGCATGCCACTGTCCACAGGATCTTGTTCGCCAACACAACAGGTGCACACTAATACATACATAAACATTTTGGTGCACACTTTGTATAGTGCATGACTTTTGTAACTTTTTTGTGTCTTTGTGTGTTTGGGATTCAGAGAACGGGCGTCCTAAGGCGGTAGGTGTGATGTTCAGGGACGCGAATGGGACGATTCATGAGGCTTACTTGAATGACGGGGCCTTGAACGATGTCATAGTGTCAGCAGGGGCGCTTGGCAGCCCTCAGCTTCTGATGCTGAGCGGTATCGGGCCAGCCGCCCATCTTAGAGAGTTTGACATAGAGGTTGTCCTGGATCAGCCCAACGTCGGTAAAGGGATGGCGGACAATCCAATGAACGCGGTGTACGTGCCTTCTCCTGTCCCGGTTGAGGTCTCACTCATCCAAGTTGTAGGGATCACTTCCTTTGGATCCTACATTGAGGCTGCTAGTGGTGAGAATTTTGCTGGTGGCTCTGCTACTAGGGACTTTGGCATGTTCTCACCCAAGGTAAATATCAATTCAGTTGTTAGCAATGTTCTAAAAAACGCTAAGCGGCTTCTAGGCAGAGAGGGACCGCCTAGCGCCCAGACAGACACCTAAGCACCGCCTAGGCGGGTTAAAAGGCTAGGCGGACGGGGACCACTTAGCGTCTAGACGGAGTTTAGGCGGGGCATTAGAACACTGGTTGTTAGTAGGAGTTTGTCAACATTTGTACTATTTGACAATTCAATAAAGTCACAATCTTGAAAATATGTGTAATACTTGTGATGATGCAGATTGGGCAGCTTTCAACAGTCCCCCCAAAGCAAAGAACACAAGAAGCCATATCAAAAGCCACAGAAGCAATGTCCAACCTTGAGCCGATAGCCTTCCAAGGCGGGTTCATCCTCGAAAAGGCCCAAGGCCCGCTCTCGACAGGCCATTTGGAGCTAAGGAGTCTAGACCCAAACGTGAACCCATCGGTCACCTTCAACTACTTCAAGGAGCCAGAGGATCTCCAAAAATGTGTCCAAGGAATTGAGGTCATAGAGAAAGTGATCAACTCAAAGGCCTTCTCTAAGTTTCGGTACAATGGCACCACACCCGATTCGTTGCGAAAGGCCATTGCCAGTCTCCCGGTTAACCTCTTGCCCGCGCGCACCAACTCATCAACTTCTAGAGAGCAGTTTTGTAAGGACACTGTGATGACCATTTGGCATTACCATGGAGGCTGCCAGGTTCGCCGCGTTGTGGATTGGGACTATCGCGTTCTTGGAGTTGATAGCTTGAGAGTTATTGATGGCTCCACGCTCTCTTACACGCCCGGGACTAATCCTCAAGCAACTATTATGATGCTAGGGCGGTAAGTTTTTCTTACAAGTACTTAGTTTTATTTTTTTGTTACTAAGTTTTGTTTTTCAGTTTGTTGTGCTATTATTGATTTGTTGGTTTGATTGACATGGTGCAGGTACATGGGGGCGAGGATGCTGAGAGAGAGGTGGGCAAGAGAAAGATCCAACTCCAAGTGAATGAAACTTCTACATGATCAGTTAACTGCAATTATTAATTAATAAAGGTGTTCATCTTTTTAAAGGATGAATCAATCTTTGCTTAAAGCTAGTTTGTAATTTTTTTGAATTTTCAGCTACTGCAAAGTTGCTGTATCAGAGAATCTTGAATGAAATTCAAGTTTATCATATAGAAAACATACATTTTATAAGAGCAATTGGTTTAATGTACGTTGTGTGTGTATTTGGTCCCCTCCATAAGGGAAATAATTCTTATTGGAAAAATCTCATGAGTGGTTTGTTATGATATTCACAATTCTTCAAAAATCCTTGAAATCCCCAAAACAACATTTTGAGAAGAATTTGTAAAAGGAAAGGAGAAAAAAAAAACAAGAGTTTGGGAGAAAAGAATATGACATAGGATATGCCTCAAAGTTTCTTCCACCAAAGAGATTGGCATCTAACCTATAGATATCCTAAGAGACTGGCTTGCCCTTTTTCTTACTTTCCTCTTACAACACTTGCATGTCTTCTAGCATGATTGATGGAATAAGCTAAGTGGGTGCAATATAAGGGGATATCCATGGCATAACCTTAGAGCATAGAGGATATGCCGGTCTTCACTATATGTCGTACGTCTAAATATGTAAGAATCATTTAGAGTTCCGTAGGAGGTTATATAAAGAGGGCAAAGGGCGACGATTAGATCAAAATAGAGCATGGATGAGTATACTTAAACTTGAGACGATTCACTAAAATCATCAACAAAGGCGTAGAAGGAAGATAGATGTGTAAGCAAACTAGTTGTAGGGCAGCTCCCCTATTGGCATGTATCGGGTGATTGGTTGGACCTGTTGAGACGGTGTGCCAAGGTTAACCAGATTACGCGCCAAAGGAGAGTTGCCCTGTGACTGGTTGTGCTTAAAGAGTGTACGTTGTGCATGTGACATTCATATGATATATCTGCGCGCCTAGATCAAGGTAATTAAGAGATCAATATTATAACCGCTTTCGATTGTTTTTGTAGTTTTTGGATAAAAGGAGAGCCTTATGTAATAGTATTGTTACCTTAAAAATCTTCAATTCCAAGTTAATTATAGGACACATTCTCTCTCCATTGCAATTTGAATATTTATTTTTATCCTTACAATATTTATTTATGCTCGATTCCAACTAATAAAAGAAGGCATTCTACTTTTTATATCACAATCCACCTCTGAGCCTTAAGTTAGCTCATATTAAGAAATTTTTCAATTTGAAAATAAAGGAGGTGCATACGTTATTTATCTAATCATGAGTAGACTTAGACTAACTTGGCATGCATCTAGGGGTTTTCCTTTTGCGTTTATTTCTTATTTATCTTTCAATATTGTGTTTTATTTATACATAATTATGTCTCAAATATTTAAGTTCAACATCTCAGGTTTCCTCGACCGGCAAATAAACAAATAATTACACACATCCAATAATACCAAAACTGTGACTCACGATGTAAATGCATACATCAATGAAGAGATGCACGTCGCCCTGAACTAGAAGAGTCGGTAGAGTAAAGCATCTGGTACACAGGTCTTATCCTAACGGTAAGCACTACGCTCAACAACGTGCCCAGCCCACAAACACCAGCCAGAATGAAGAAAGTGAGACTAAAACACGAGGCGCCGGTGCACGTCGACACTCCTTGCTTGTCGGCTTCCAAGTCGTAGAAATAGCCCGCGATCCAGCCGGAGAAGAGGAGCGCGCCGAGCGGGTTCCCCATCAGCATGAAGTTGTAGAAAACGCCGAAGTTTTTGAGGCCAAACAGCTCCGAGACGGTAGGAATCATCACTGCAAACTGAACACCAAAGCATATCCCCATGGAAAACGTCGCGGGGTAGAGCGTCCCAGAGAGTGCTGACGCGTAGGTGACGAAAGTTAGTAGCATCACGAGTTGTGTCACCGTCATCCAAATCGTGCGAGGCCATGTTTTTGACCTCACAAAGTGTTCCGAAATGGCGCCTCCGCTCAATCGACCGAGGAAGTTTCCAAAGGCGAAGAGGGACAGCAAGACGGTTGTGTCCTCCACGCCTTGAGCGTAGCCGATCTGAGCTAAGTTGTTGACGACGGTCACACCTGTGCCAACTCCGACAAAGTAGACGGTCCAGAGGAGCCAGAAATCGGCCTTTACGATGGCCTGGAGGAAATCGAAGTCGTCTCCTCTTCTCAGCCTCTTCTTCTTCACGGCCCCCTCCCCAAGAGCAAGAAGTTCTTTAACGCTAGAAGAATCTTCTACATGATCATCTTTAGTAATGAGGAGGTGTTGCTCTTGCTCGACATCCGGTGTCGTTTTCGAAGAAGGAAAGAGCGTCATTTTGACCGGGATCGCAAGAGGGGAAAGCATGATCAAGATCATGATAGCGGTAAAGGTGTAACGGATCGCCTTGTTAGGTGAAAAGAGATCGTCTATGACCGTGGTTGTGAGAAGGTAGACGCCGAGGAAGATGCTCATGGCTTGTGTGAAGAGGAAATGGGCGGGCTCAGACGGGTCTTGCCCTGAAGCCGGGGTGCAGGGCTTGATGAAGTACATCATTGTAATGCATATGCAAGGGATCCCGACTGCGAGAAAGAGCAAGAGCTTCGAGGGAGAGTCGCTGAGCACGAAGCTGAAGATGGCGGTAAAGATTTGGGCACTGACACCGGAGTAGCCCTTGAGAATGCCCGCGACCGTGCCCCTGCTACGAGGGAAGTTCCTCATGTTGGTTACTAGTATAGTCGTGCCGAACCACGCGTTGCTGTTAGATCCCACAACAAGAGCAATCCACAGCTGCAATTCACGACGATTAGCTAGTTAGAATAAGTGATGGACCTAGAACGGATTTAAAGGAGGCACAATTTGTCTAACAGGTCCGGTACATCAAGAATACGAATATAATAATAAACCCGGGCCAATCATGGTCAAAAAAGTGTATGTTTTTTTCGGGTTGATTTTCATGACATATTAATACAAATTAATTTAAAATATATTTGTATTTAACCTAAAATTCAATATATATAATAATAATAATAATAATAATAATAATAATAATAATAATAAACCCGGGCCAATCATGGCCCCTAGGATCGTCTATGGTTAGAACGAACGATCTATATTTTCCGCATTAGCTTCCCTAATGCAGTCGCCGACTCCCTTGCTAGTCTTGCTTTTAATTTTCCGTTTGGTTTGCATTTTCTTATCGAGCCTCTTTGAACTCTTTGCATTTCTTGTTGGAGAACCTTGAGGGTCGTAGTTTCTCTCGCCCCTCTGCTAGGGCTATGCCCTTCTTTGTTAAAAAAAATATATATATATTTATATTTTACCAAGGGAATTAGTGCTGACCAAGTAGTAAGGCAAATTGGAGATGGTCTGGGTAAGAGCGAGCCAGATGAGGCCAAATCCCAAGAGGCAACAGGCAGCGCCACAAGAGAGCACCATCCACGGCGGGAAGAGGTTGCACGCGATCCCGGGGAGGATCCCGACGTTCTCCCCGATGTCGTTGGCCACGCCCAGGATGGTGAGCTGCTGCTGGCTCAGCCCCAGCACCGACTTGAGCGCCGACGAGTAGAGGGCGAACGTGTACGCGTTCCCGGCCCCCAGCTGGATCCACACCGCCGCCCCTAGGCCCACCCACGGCGGTCGGCTCCCACCCTTCGTCGCCGGCTGCAGCATCATTTCGTCACCGATATATATCCGATATATGTGGGAATGTTCAACCAACTCCAACTGGTTTCACCAAGCATGAAAATGTTCACGGGTATATATGTACCACGCGCGTATATATTTTATAGAAGTATAGTTGTATGTTTAATATTAGTTGGGGCAGGGGCATTTTGATTCTGTAAAAGGGACGATTTTGGAACGAAGACGTGGGAGATTCCAGCTTTTAGTTTGGTAGAGAGACGTGGGACATTCCAGCTTAATTTGGGTTGTTCTTCTGATCTTTTGGCAAACCTGGTCAGTGCTCATCCTTTCCTTTTCCCCAGAGTCAGAGACATACACTTCTTATAATAGTTAAGAATCCCAATGTAGCTTCATAGCTCAATCGCCTTTATTCAAAGTTTTTTTTCAAAAATAAAAACAGAGTAATAATGTGATTAAGCAATTTCACATGGTAATTTCATGAGGTAGTAGTTTTAGCAAAATTTGTGAAATACCCTAGCGTTAGTCTACAATTATTGCACGGGTGTACAATGGTGCTTGTGAATTGTGTTGCCTTTAATTTACATGCATTTATATGATATTGTTTGTTCTTGCTTACTAGCTAGTGCTTTTACACGTGGAACATAGAACATTATCTTCTTATTGCATCTACAATATAATATTCTTTACAGTATATAATTTTTTTACTTAATGTATACCTAGAATAATAAACTACATGCCATCATATTTAATCTTGATTGGAAGTGTATATGGGCTCTCATAATTCTCCTCTTTTTTTTTTTGGTCGGGTCATAATTCTCCTCTAAAAACTTCTACTTGACTTATTATACATTTTATTTTGAGATACTTTGAACGTTTATTTCAAAAAATCTTGACTAAAACTTGGTCTTTCTAACATTGGCATGAGATTCAATACAAGAAATTGCTACATTAGAAGGTTAAGCAATGATGCTAAAAAAAGATTAAGTATTAATGGTGATAATATTTACAACAAAACCAAGAAATAAGTGTCACAACAAATTGTCACACTAATTTTGAATCCAAATTAACGATTAATGTTGTAGATTAACAGTAGAATTGTGTCACGAAATTTGCTAAAACCACAACGTTTTCACACAAAATTCTATCAATATATGGGTACCATGCGAAATTTTCTAAAAATAAAACAAAGAAAAATACCATGTATAAATATACTTTTCAATGCACGATTATCCAAAATATAAATTGACTCTCGAAATAATAAGCTATAGTATGATTATATAAAAAAAAGTTTAACTTTGTTATACTATAAACTAGTTTTACCCCAACACAGATCTAGAGGTGGGTTGGGATGTGTTGTAACTTGTATCCCACCCGTAAATAATAATACTAGTAGAGAGAAATATATGATATTAGAAAGCTAACCCCGTCTGTTGGACAAGATAAACTTGTATTATATATATATATATATTAATCTTGTATTATATTGTGAAAATGGAAGCGTCCAATACAACGGGTATGCATGTAGATTGGCTGGACTACCTATCGTTCTTGAATTATGAAAAAATAAAAAATAAATAGAAATTTAGTAAGATAATATTTGTACTTCTCTATACTCAATATTACCTTAAGTTCTTGATTTAAGAAAAAAATATACATGTATGCATGTAGATTCTATTCCTTGCAATAAATTTTTTCATTTAAATTCCATAAATTTAGAAAGTCGGTATAATATAAAACATAATTTAATTGGAATGTTGTTCAATAGCTCATAAACCAAATTTTTTTGTGTAAATGTAGTGTACATTATCAAATCACTTATTTCACTTGAATAACTAAAATATATAAAAGTGAATTGTAGCATTATTGGTGAATTTAAGAGATAAAGAGATTACATACTTAACTTAATAAAGAAAAGTACAAATAAAAAGTAAGAGAATTGTAGAAAAATTAAGAGAAGTTTATGGAAGTTAAGAGAGGAGTGGATTGAAAAAGAAGAATATGGAAGTTTTAGAAGAGATAAGAGAAATAGAAAAGATTTAATTAAAAAATTATTGAATAAGAGAGACATGAAGAGATGACATGTGGTTAAGGGATAAGACTTTAAAAGTTTCTGCTTTAAAGTTATATGAGGATTTCTATCTCAGGTTGGATCCGTTTGGGCCGGCTCATATGCTTATTTGTTTTTGTATTTAAGTTGAACTCTATTTTGTTTCTAATTATGTTTTGCCATTCTAAAGTTAGAGTCGAAAGTTCCTCCTTGTTTGCCAACTAGTTGTGCCACCACCGACGCCGACCCAAAGTCGTCGGTTGTGCCATCCCTTCTTTGCCTAAGTGCTCGTTGGCCGAGCCTTCGATACCCCCATGCTTGACAATCGAGTGATATCCTGAGAGCGGTTTGGTAGTATCCCGGGTCTCATCTTTGTGGTAGGAAGCATTATCAAGCTGTCACGTTTGATGATACATTACTTGTTACGGTGGACAACTCAGAGCATAGACTTCAGACATCATCTTATGAATCACCGTTTATTAAGACTTGCAATATTCAGATTTCGTCTATTCCGCCTCCTAGGCTTGGAGCATCGACTTAATGGGATGACACAAGGCCGTTCCCCGTACAGAGGAGTTGGATCCAAGTTGTCCCCGTACAAAGGAGATGCTTCACGAGGTGTTGACCTTGGCACTATACAAAGGACACAGAGCACCATTCCGCCTCCTAGGTCTAGATTGTTTGCTTCTCAGATTCGTGATGCTACAAGGAGTGCTTTACGAGGTATTGAGCACACTACCATACAGAGGAGATGGAGCCGAGTTGTCCGAGACATCCAACTGATGTTGACTATTTAGGGCCATTCTCCGTTAAGGCACTTGAAGCTTCTATCTTTAAGGCAACACATTCCGGGAATGGTTTTCGGTAATTCCCACAATTATATTCCAATATGTTTTTTTGGTCATTCTTAATATCTCATTTCAAACTATATAATTTTCTAGGCTCTAATTTTTTTCGCACAAACTAAACTCTTAACTATTTTATCTCATTTAGTTTACTTTATAATGTTATTGATAAAATTATAAGGATTTTCTTTTTGGTATTCCTAAGGTATTGACAATTTCTTTTAGTGCCTAAAACAATTTTCTTTTCCTTTTGACACCCCTTAATTTTACTAATTCAATCCATTCCTCCGTAGCTAAACATTGAAATTTTCTCACAATGTAAACTTCTGCTAACAAAAAAAAGGCAAGAAAAATAGAAATTAAAGTAAAAAACCCCCAAATTAGAACTTGGGCACTCGGGCCGTCATCCAACACTACCTTGTACGTCGTCCCCATCACGCCCTTCCCCAAAAGCTCTGCCGACGCCCTCAGGGCATCAGCAGATCCTTGAGCTCGAACTTCTTGGCGCCTTTGAAGAACACCATCCTCCCCCTCTCGAGGCCGCTCTATTGGGCCCCGCCGCCCGCCTTCATGACCAGGTACAGGTACGGGCCGGGCATGTGTTGGTGTGGGTGCTAGAGTAGACGATCTTCTTACCCGACATTGACTTCCTCCCGACAAAATTGCACCAGAAGTAGTAGTAGAGGAGGAGCGAGATCAGCAAGTCGCCGACGACGAGTGCGATAATGGCCACCATGCTTATCTTGGGCCGCCGTGGTAAGTCTTCCCGGTTTCTTGTTCGGAATCAGAGGGAAATCCCAGTTCGGTGAAGACGAGACAACCACTGCCAGATTTTTGAGGTTTACCGGAGAGGAGGATCCGCGGTGGACGGGGTCGGTGGAATAGGCAATGCAAGGGAGGCGAGGTTTGAGAGGTCGAGATGAAGCGTTGGTTCCAATTTGGGTTTTTTTTTTCTTTTTAATTTCTTTTTTATTGCCCTATTTTTTGTTAACCGAAGTTAAGAGGAAATTTCTTTATTTGGTTAAGGGGGATTAAATTTGCAAAATACAGGGTACCAAAAGGAAATGAATTTTTTTTTTGACACCAAAAGGAATTATTGATATCTCAGGGATACCAAAAAGAAAATCCCTAAATTTTATTGTGAAAATGAAAACATATTGTCATATTAAATTACATAAACAATAATATATTATAAGATAATTCAGTTATCTTGATAATCTTTATAAATTCAAAATTTTGACTCGTACGTAGATCAACCTAACAGGTCCAAAAACTCCAGTCGGCCCAACGTGATAAACTCGAAATCGAAATGAATGAACCCATAACCGCGTGATCCAACCATCAGAAGACTAAAGAATGGACTTTTAAAGGGACGGTTAAATAAAAAACAATGAAAATCATTCCTGACTAATTAATTAGAAGCATTACTTTTTATAGAAGATTTTAGAATATTAGCTTCCCGCTTTAGAGATAGCCTAGATTATGTTCATACCCCCCTCCAACTTTGTGTGTGTATATATATAGACCGAACATTAGGTTGAAGAGAATATGTCAATTTTGTTGAGCTAAACTCCTCAATATATGCCTTCAAGTTGTGAGAAAACCTACATGGGTTGAAACTTGAATCACAATCTAATGTCATGAGATCCCACACTAGTTAAGGATAGCTAATCTGACATATCCGTCATTGTCATTTTTTCTGTTGGTGCATCATCTAAACGGGGGAGACCTTCATATCTTTTTTGCGAGGTAATCCTATACCTGTAACATGTATTTTTTGTTGAATATGTTTTCTTGGTTTTTTATGATATAAAAGTTAAGTATGTATTAGATCTCATTCAGAAATATCTTAACTACGTGAAAATTTATTTTGAAACTTCGGAAATATACAGAATGTCTTGAAAAGGTCGAATATACTAAGAGGATGATGATCGTTGATGTCATCTATCATTTGGAAGGGTCGTATTTAGCAGTTGCTCTTTTTTTGTATTTTTATACCATAACTATTTCCCATTCACTTTTCATTGAAATCACTTTTTATTTTCCAAAATCCTTCATCTTATACGGGAAAAAGAGTAAATACGACCCTTCCAAATGATGGATAGTAACAACGTTCATCATCTCCTTAGTATAAATTGACCTTTTTCGATACTTTCTCTACATTTCCTATTGGTCAAAATAATTTCCATCATTGTTAATATATTTACAAATGAAATCTAAGGCTTAATCAATCTTTTCAATCATAAAAATCTAGAAAAATATATTTAATAAGAAATGAATGTTATTGTTAAAGAATTACCTCGTAAAAAACATATGAATGTCTTCGTCTAGAGGATCACCAACTGAAAAAGTGAAAATGATGGATATATCAGATTCATTATTCTATTGATCGGGTCGAGTGATTACATGTCGGTCGAAAGGTCTACAACAGTAGAATTAATAATGTCTATTTTAAAAAAATTGATAAATAAAAAACAGTGAAAATAATTTTTGACTATATAAAATACTACTTTTCATAGAAGATTTTAGAGTATCAATTTCCCACTTTAGAGATAATCTAGATTATATTCATCCATCACTCTCATTTTGTATATTTATATGCACCAAATATACATCACTTAAGAAGGCATAAGATTAGGCGGAAGCCATTATGTAAAGGGATACTTCTCTAGGTACCCTTCAACTTTTGACTTTTTCTTTTGGTATCCAAAATTTTTTTTATTCCTTTTGGTACCCATTTGGAGCGTTCTTCTTGGTTTTTTTTCGGACGTATTCCATTCAGGTCTGGAATACCACTATCCTAACCCCCAGATCCTGCATCTGCGGGACTATTTGGGTGAATGTTGTTGTTGTTGTTATTGTTTGGTACCCCTGTGTTCTATACAAACTCCATTCCGTAACTAAAAGCTAAAACCCATTTTACAACCATTTAACAATATTTCTGTTTTTTAAAAATAGAAATCTATATTACATTTTACCAAAAATAACAAGAGGGGACATTGAAAATAGTCCCCTCAAGCACAAGGACGATTCTTGGCAAAAGGGTAGCCCATTCTTGACTTCAACAAGCATGAGGACGCCAAAAATCGTCCACGACCATCACATATGGGGCAGTAGGAGGAGTTGGAGGAGAGGGAGCCGCCGAGGTGGTTGGCGCAGAGCTTGTCCATGACCGCCTAGGACTGTGCTAAAGCCGGAGACGAACCATAAGGCCTTCTGGACGAGGTCGAGGTTGTCGTAGGGGGTTGGTCGTCGGTGGCGGCTGAGGTAAGGGAGATAAAGAGCATGAAGTGAGAAAGGGGAGACAAACTCTTGTTTGTTTTTTTAATTGAAAAGCTACTAGATCAAACAAGCCAAAATTAGGCCACCTATAGATTACAAGGATATCCTAAATCATCGTGATGGATGATCTTGAAAAAAATCAACCAGCGAGGGTTGTTGACTCAATAAACACCTTGACTGACTTACAGACGAGTTTGTAACTGAAAAAGAAGAAGAAATCATAAGGATGGATGCAATAAGACTTTGAAGGTTGATGTGTCTTCTTGCAAGGAAATCAACCGCGACATTTGATTCCCTGAAACAATGATAAAATGAAATACAAGGGATAGTAGAAATAATATTTCTTATGTCAGCTAAAATAGAATATAATTCCCAAGGAAATTTCTATATTTGCTTTAAAGAATTAATGACAACTAAGTTATCTCCTTCAATGATGACGTTGTGGATTTGAGAAATGTCAAAACTTCGTAGGGCATGCAGTAAAGAGGAAGCTTCAGCTTGGAGGATCGACATAGAGGGTAATTGTTGACGTCCAACCGAAAGAATACCCTCAGACTAATTGCGCAAGATAAACCCAACATGGGTCATTCCATTATTGAGTTTGGAAGCATCAAAGTTCAGCTTAGACCACCCGGCGGGCGACCTCTTCCAAGTAGAGTGATTTTCCTCTTTGGTGTGTTGGTAAAATGTTTTGTAACAGCAGCATTGATGCACACCCATTCAAGAGCACACGAGAATGCCAATTCGGATGGAAGTTTTTTAGGGTTATTCCTTGAAGGGTCAAAATTTTTTGCATTCCCATGTGCCCAGATGAACCGCTAGAGGAAGCATAGTATGTTGTGTGTTGAACTGGTTATTTGAAAATGTTTCCTGAATATTACGGGGATATGTATATGAGTCAGTTATTTTAAAGGAGTAGTTTAGAAGTTTTCCCAGTCTTACAATCGTATTTATTGTGAATAGACATTCAAAGAACAGATGGTTGAGGCTCTCGTGATGAAGATCACAAAGAGAGCATATATTTGGAACGGAGTTATAGAATCTGTTAATTCGATCCGTCGTTGGGAGGCAATCTGCACATGATTTCCACAGGAAGTTTTTAATTTTGGGTGGCAACTTAGTTTTTCAGATCCAAGAACAGGCATCCGTAGAAAACGAAGACTGGGGAGGTAGGATTAAGGCAACCGAATGGACGGAAAATTGACCATCCATTTCCGGCAGCCATACGAGTTTATCCTCGGTATCTATAATTAGAATTCTAATTAAAGAAATGATATCAACGATATGGAGAGGCAAGATTTGTCTTAGTAACGCAATGTCCCAAGATTTGGGAGCATAGTCAACGGACTCTTGTTTTTTGACTATGCTCTCAAGAGGCAAAGAAGAACGGTTTATGGTTTCAACTGTTGTGAATTTGCTTGTTTTAGGGTTTGCTTGTAGTGGTTTTGAATTGGGTTTTAATCTAAATTCTTATGGAACCAAAAAAAGGGCAGTACTCTTATTTAAGTTTCTTTTTGTTAAAATGTAAAATATTTTTTGTTAAACATAAGTATCATTAAATGGATGTCAAATGTTTTGTTTTTAACTTTTGGACATTACAGCATGGACTTTGTATAAAATACAGGGGTACCCAAGGGGATAAAAGAAATTTCTAGACACCAAAAGGAAAAGTCAAAAGTTGAAGGGTATCAAAAGGAAGTCCCCATATGTAAATTTTGCTAAGCTAAACTCTTCAATATATGGGTTTAAGTAGCTACAAGATGAACATGTTCAGACTTGAACACAATGCAATGTCATGTGATCCCTTCCAACTTAAGAATAGCGAAGCAAATGTATCCATTTCTATCAGTTTTTTAATCGGTTATCTTTTAGACACGGAGGAGATTGAAAAGTTTTTATGAGGTAAATTACTAAGTGTAATATTCCATTTTTTTTATAAAAGGAATCGATCCTAAGTCCACGATCGATCCTAAGTTCAAGTACTAGTGTGTTACAAAATGATAATAATATGAACAACGAGATCATTAATTCTAAGAAATAATAATCCTATGTTCGTTTTATGCAAACAAGGTGTTCCCAACAAGACGAACATGATATCAGAGGAAAAGGAATTCATAAAATATCGAATATGAAGAGAGAACCATCCACTTGTCTTCGATTTTCGAGAACTAGTTCGTTATGAAGACGAATTTGTGAACGAACTCTTATAGAAGATTCACCTAATCCGAGGCATGATAAACAAGACAATAATGAACTAAAATTAGTGTTTAATTTACTTCTTATTCTAAGAACTTCTCAAATCATTATTCTCCTATGATAATAATTTGTAAGTCTAATCGTAAAGTACTGTCCTTTAATAATCCATAACCCTATTTTCAACTTATGAAAATGATAGAAACGATATTAGGATTTTACAAAATCGTAGGGTGATGGATATCCCTCGTATAAGTTTTTTTTATAAAAACGTCTCTTAAGAGAATTAAACGGATACTTGATCAAAAGTCATTATTTATAAAAAATAATTTTTTGTATTATAAGTCCCAATTAATATAATATTAAGATATAATATTTATTTCTTAGATTAATAAATCAAATAAATTTAATTTCGAATTAAAAGAGGTGGCTCTTAAAATTTCTAGAAAAGAGATTTACAGTGGGGACGAAGGGTTTTCGAGAAGCGATGGTGGAGCCTAACTATGGCGGATCTAAGTGGAAGATGAGAAAGTATGTAGAGGGAGTCACGAGTGGCAACGAACCTCTAGTTCGTGGCTGGATGACAATTGATAGACACATGTTAGGTAGTATTTTAGGGCATGTTTAGTTACGATTTTCATGGTTTTTGGTTTAGTTTTAGTTAGTTTTGCTAGTTTTGTTAGTTTGTTAGAAAGAGTCGGATATCTACACTTTGTTGTGTTTTTTATTGTAGATGTGAAGACAACAAGTATAGAGAAGGTGAAACCGAGCCATGATGATTGCCCAAGTGAAGAACCAAGCCAAAGATCGAAGAAGAGCCGCGTTCAAAGAGCAAGACACGGGCAGAATGAGCAAGACGCGGCCGCGTCCCGTGGTCCTTGCCCGCGTGATGTGACATGAACTTATGTAGGCAAAACTTGGGTTGCGAAGTCGTAACGCGACCGCGCTTTGGTGTTTAGGCTGAGTTTTGGCCCGCGTCAGATTAAGAGCGAGATTTAGTACGAGATCTTTTTGGGCTTTGTGGGTTGCGTTTTAGATAAGTATTTTTGGAGACATTTATATATATATAAAAAGCCTTTAGTTCTAGGTTGGATGATCTTATTATCTTTGAATTGAAGCTTTGAGAATAAGAAGGAACCTTTGGAACTTTGTAAGTTTTTCAATGTCTTTCAATAGCTAAATCCTTTTTTCTTGACTAGTTAATTGAAGTTGTGAACGAAATATTATTATGAGGTTTGATTGTTCTTAATTTTCCTTGACTAGATTGTTTTTCTTTGTGCTTGATTGAATAAGTTTGATTTAGAGTTTTGTTAGATTGACCATCTAATTGAATCTCTATTACAACTAGATCTTTCTAATTACTGGTTGTTATTAATTAGATTAAAAGTAGAACCTTTAATCAATATAGGACTGGTAGACGAGTTGATTAGAGAAGAGAATTCAATTGCATGTTATTTGGATGTCTGGTTACTCTGAATGCATGTTTCTATTGATACTTGAGTCTTGATGATGTTGTCAAGTTGAATCTAGGAGGTCTCTTAGGTTATTTGATAATTAGGGTTTTTAGTACCGGTTGCGCTAATAACTAGAATTGAAGTAGGATTAATAATGCCATGAAGTTGGTTTATTAGAATTCTGCAATAGAGTAGTCAAGGTAAAAGGAGAATTATGACAATCAAGGATCAATAGTCAAGTTCGCAATGGATATTAACTAGTTGAGCATACTTCTCCCATATTTTACATCTCATCTTTACTATTGCGCTCACTAGTTAGTTTAGATTTTAGATTGCATTCAAAAATCCCCCCTTTTCTGAGTAATTTAGCAATAAACATTGAAAACCCGAGTCTCTGTGGGATCGACCCTTACTTCCCGACTACATTCCTAGTTGGGTAGTTTGGATTACTTGATCGGTAATAGGCCAACTAAAATACCGTTTATCAACAGCAAACGATTAGTCCAAAGTAGGCTTCCCGACTAACTTCTATCGGTGGATCCTTGGCTTTTACACCAGCGAGCGCGACTTCAACGGAGGATTATGGCTTTGATACTTATCAGTTTTAAGCAATTGAGTTTTCATTGGAAATGTCTTAAAGTCTAGTTTATGAAGGTTCAAACAAATTGAGAACCGGATAGTAAAACGTGTTTTACAGAGGGGTTGTAAAATCAATTTTTTTTGGGCATGTTTTTGATCGAAATGTGACTAAAATTGGGCAAAAATCGAACCGGATCTCGAAAGAGATTGAGACTTCTTAATGAAGAGAATTTAAAGAGAGAATGAAGGATTGGTTGACCGTGCAAAATTTTGATTTTCACATAGCCTTTTTATGGAAGAATTTTTGCTCAATTGTCAAAACCTATAGATTTATGGCACTAATTGGGTAGGGGTAAAAACCAAATTGTAGAGGGTAATTCGACCGACAAAATCACGGAGAAATCGAGTTGCCATAGGTACCCTGTGAGTCAGGTGGCTCGAAGTTAAAGATGACCTCTAGCGCCATTTGATAATACATGGTATATGTCTCCTTTAGAATCAGAGAGTTGTTGTATGTTAGGTGCTAGAGTAGAGGGAGGTTGCTCAGAGGTCGAGGGTTTGAATTACCATTGCCCCCTCTCATCATATTTGTGTTTTAAAACCAATCTGGGGAATAATTAGGGCTGGATCAAGGAGCTCAAGCAAAATGGGCCAAAGCCTATATTTATTTGAGTTGGATTGGAAATAAGATTAAACGAATCATTACTAGTAGTTGACATACTTGTTTTGGCCGAATCATTACCTTTAAAACTTCTTTATTTAAGTTAGAAATTTCCACTTCTATAATATACTATATATACTTTCAATTTTATTTAATGAATAAATTTAGTGGTTAAATATCCTATGCTTCCTTTGGTGATTCGTTTGGGGCACTCTAACCCACTCATTTTTAACCCCTCTCGTATTAATATCAATCGTCTACAATCATCTTCTTCCACCTTTGATCTCGTAAGTGGTGTACTTCACCGTCGCCGATATCGAATTCACCCCCATAATGACAAATCAGATGTTCGTCAATAGCAAACTATTTGATTAAATCTTAAGAATATTTAAAAATTGTTGTCTATAAATTAAATAAATGATAATTAAGATAGAAAAAAATAAAAACATTCTCAGTGTGTAGCACGGAAAATCACGCTAGTATTTATAAAAATGTTACCACGGCCCTACTTTATCTTACTTTTCTATTTAAGGGATGCTTTTAATATGGACAATGCGATTTTGACCAAAATCAGCCCCTTAAAAATATGAACCAATTATTATTGGACATTGTAATACACCGGTAAAAAGATTGTCCTACTATGTGTTATTCAAGGCTTTTTATTGAGACAAAAAACACCACCAATCATAACTATATACTAAAGCAGCGGTTAAAAATAACAATTATCACGACACGTGTCAACTTTATGTTAAACCACATCACTTATATTTACTAAAGCAATTTAATTTGTTAAAATTTGATTGTAGCCCCACGTGTTTGTAAAAGTATGAAATAATATATATTATTGAAATTATATTTGTAAGGTTTCTTTAAAGATCTAATTAATTAATCTTACTACATACTAAATTGGAGATTGAAACAACAATATAAAACATTATATGTCAACTCTAATAAATATATGGTTAAATGAATAGTAGTTAGAGCTGTCAAACCGGTCGGGTCGGGTGGATTCGGGTTCGGTCTTTTCGGGTTCGGGTTAAGTGCGGGTTCGAGTCAATTGGGTTACAGGTCAAGCCGGGTCGGGTCTTGACAGGTTATCGTGCGGGTTCGGGTCGACCTAACAGGTCAAGAATTTGAATTTTTAATGATTATTAAAATAATATTATGATCAAATAATAATATTTAATAATAAACTATTATTTTACTAGGTTTTTATAATAATATTTTATTTATAGTAGGTTTTATGATAAAAATATATTATAATATTTAGAATATAATATATTTATTCTAGATATATATAATATATCGGGTCGGTCGGGTCGGTCTCGGGTTTCAACCCAATCAGGTTTGGGTTAATTGGATTCGTTTTTTTTCTTTGCTCGCTACTATTCGGGTCGGGTTTCAACCCAAAATTTTTCGGTCGGTTCGGGTCGGGTCAGGTTTTGACAACTCTAATAGTAGTATATCCAAGATATAATAAACAACATAATCATTTTTATTGGAAAAACATTTATAACGGATTTTACATCTATAAATATTATATACATATATACACACATATCATTTAGAATTAAATTTTCTTCCAAAGTTACTATACATAAAAATAATAATTATAAAATAAAGAAACTTATTGATATAAACAAGTATTCAATCTTGATACAAAAATTATAATCCTACAAATATTTGTTCAATTAAAAGAATATATTATAATAGAAATAATGTATCATTAAAAGAAATCCTATAAGAAGCAAATTAAATAAAACAACACAAGATCTAATAAATTACAAAATCACCCTTATTCAATCTCATCTTTTATCCATCTTATCATACTTTTTTAATTTCCAATACAACTTTATACATCTCATTAATAACCGTAAAATTTGTATTTTTGGACAAACAATATGGAACGGAGGGAGGAGTACTCATAGGCCTTGCTATAACTGCCTTCAAAACCATACTTTTCACTCAAAAATATAATTTCTCCACCTCCAAAATAAGAAAATACAACTATATTTCACGAATTTCAAGAAAAAAAAGCTTACTAGAGAAAGCACTTTTTCACCATAAGTGTGTCAAGGCCATAGTCATAGCATCCCTGCCAAATTGCCAATAAACATGCCCTTGGCATCCCTCGTCCGCCATCGAGGTGCTCTTTCTTCCTTCCTCTGAAATGTTCAGATTTGCACAATTCATTGTCTGTTCTCTGTACTCTTGGAGTTCATATTATAGGTCTTTGTACAATGGATCTTCAAGGCTCTGAGTTTTGATGAAACTGCGTGTTACTTCGGTCCGTGATATCGCAAATTCAATTTCTGAACTTAACTATTGAAAGATTGCTGGATATCGATTTCGTAGACCAAGTTATGCTTGTTTAATATGTTGAGAGAATTATCGGTTCGAAGAGCAAGAGAGTGAAATCTGCTGACTTGATAACCATGCGTAGAAATTTATAAGAATATTATTTCCAGAATTTCATGTGGAAGGACGGTTTACAAAACAAAATTAACAAGTTCTTGTTGATCTCTAGTTATTAACCACAATCTTCTGTTTAATTGCTAGTGGTTGTTATAGCAATGGCTATGGTTATATTTTTGACTGTTTATCTTGTTTGATTCGTTGCTTTTCCCTGTTATAGTGATTTTATTGGGATTCTGCAAATCTGGTGAAGTGCAAGATTCATTTGGAAAATGGTCTCCTTTGAGACAGAGAACAGAAAGAGTGAGAGATACATTTTTCTAAATATTATCCTAGCCTACACTTCCTCATATGAAGGATCTACTGGTTTGATGTTGCTTCGTGTACATATGTGACATTTGGTAAATGATGGCCTTTCTCCTGAACTAGAAATTGCAGGAAAGTGCTTTGCAAGTAATATTGACTTATATATAATTCTGCAATTTTCCATCTTAATGGTGGACAAATATATGTCATCACTTCAGTCTCTTTTTATCCTTAGGATGACTGGAAAGCTTATGAATTTTGTTCACTGAGTTGTTATTTAGTTTGTCATTGAGCTGGAGTTGCTATTTAGCAGTGGAGTGAACTCATGCTGGGGTAAAATTATGTTACAGGAATGTTATTCTTATCGTAGTTTGATGACATGTTGTAAAGAAAGATCAGCTAAAGATTATTCAAGCTCAATGGATTGGAGCAAGAAGAGAAAACCAGTAAATCCTGTATGGAGACCAGTCAGTACTATGTCCGGTTTAAAAGCAGGTTGATATCTTTGCATTGGGTTCTTCATCTGGTTTGTAGCTGATGACCTAAAATCAAAGATATTTTCATCTGAGTTGATAAATCATGAATTAACTTTCTGATGTTATAATAGCTCATGCCTCTTGCTGAGGGGTGTATATGGCAGTTACGCACATCTACAGGAAAGTGTTAGGACTATTATTTTAAGTGAAATAGGGTGAGATTGTTAATCATTTGTTCTTGTTTGCTGCTATTGCCTTGAATGAAGGATTAACAGGATTCATGAAATGGTTTTAATTTCATAGGATAAGCTGTGTAATTAACTAATTATAGCTTTTGATGTTATTACTTTGAATAATGTGTAGAATGCTCAGCAGATGTATCAAATTATAGAGTCCAGTGATCTTGTCAATAAAGATATGAGGGCAGTAGTTGATTCTAATTTTAGATCTGTGAAATTGCAAGATAAATCTGAAGTGAGTGAAGTTGAAGGTGTTCTGCTCGAATCAGCATGCTCTAGTGTCCTTCCAGATAATGTTGAAATCAAGACTGCAGAAGAAGCATCAGATCTTTCCATTGCCAAACATTCAGTTTCTATTGAGGTTAATAGTTGTCTCAGATATATCTGTTGCTTTTACTTCAAGTGATCCTTGATCTTTGCTGTAAAAGAATATTAATGGTGCAAAGGCATATTCTTTTGAATTTGCTTGCCATCTGATCTTATTAGATACTCTACTTGCACAGGCTCTCTTTACTAGAGACCATTTTTCTTTTTGGAACCATGTTGTGTCTAATTATGCCACAACATGATGGACACTTGACACATGCTACAACCTTTGTGGCTTGGCAATGGAAGTTCAGTTATGTATAATATTACGACTAATAGATTTATTTAAGAATAATATCCTTCAAACTTCAAATCCTTAAGGTAAATGCGGAGTAAGGGTTATTAGAATGCATAATAACTAATCCGTATGTGTTTTCTGGGTCAACATATTGAAATGGGAAAATGAGGTGGCTGAGAGTAAGTTGTCATGTTTCATTAAAAAAAACCTCTCTTCCTGTTGGGTTAATGCCAGCATGAAATTTTTGCTTGTTATGCAGGTGGGTGCTTCCCTCATGCGTTTCATTAAAGGCAAAGGGTACAGAGTTTCTTTATTCATATACTTACTTGCCATCTATGTCATTCTCGGTTTCTTTTTTCTTTCCCCTCTTTTATCTTCGTTCTCCTTATTCACTTTGATTAACGGTCTTTGCAGTGGAGCTATGCAGAAGAGTATTGAAGAGGAGATGGGAGTTAAAATAATATTTCCTTCAGACAGAAAAGCAGATTCTATTGGTGAGGTTTTTGTTTCAAAGTTCTTTCACTTGTCCCATAAAATTTGTCATGCACCATTGAGTGTCATCAGATCAGTGTGTACCTGATAAATTTGAATCCTGTTGCATGTGAACTTTTATAACATGCTAAACAACAACTTCCTCTGCAGTAACAGATAGCATAACCTGCAGTCTAATTGAATCTTCTGTGGTTGCCACTGGTAGATATTCCGAATTTCCAATTCTTATTGGAAGTTTGATTTCTTGCCCAGAGATTATGGAAATATGACTTGAGGAATTTCTTAGATGTATTCTGTTAGATTAGCAATAATTGATGGTGTGATTGTTGTGAAATTAATCATGTAAGAGTTATCAAGCAGCTGAACATCTTTTTTATTTTTTGAATTGCTACTTTTTTTTGCATCATGGTTAATGATGAATATATTGACTACAAAAAACTGCTCATTTGCATTTTCTTGTTTATTCAAAACAAAAATGGCAAGCGCCTATAAAATCTTTGTTTTCTCTGACTGTTTGCATATGTTATGTACATACAGCCCTGCTTAATTTGTGTCTATTATAATTTGGGATCTTTAGGCAATATGCTTGTTCTTTGGAGATTTCATTTGGAATTCTGAACTCCCCATCATATTCCCACAATTTTAGTCATATGGTGTTCGTGTATCTACTGGATATCAGGAAAACAAACTATGTAATAAAAATCTATTTTTCAAAAAATGACTAGGAATTTTAATATGTAGGAATTATGAAAAGCATTAAACTTTATTAAGAAAAAGTATGACGTTGGCCAATATATGGATGCAGATATACAGGAGATAGTTCATCTCTTTTCATGCTTTATACTGGACAAAAGCCAACATAAATATGAATGTAGATATTTTTCTATTGTATTTTTTTTGGACAACGATGTCCATGTAAAATCTGTAGTGCTTAGCAATTAGATGTAGCACATTTCAATTAGGCTGAAGAAGATCATGGCCTCCTGGATTTATGGATATCTTGCAGTTTGTTGTCAAAATAAAGTTTATTTCGGGATAAAGATGATTGGTTGACATGGAGTTGTAAATATTCTTTTTTTAATCATATCTGTTGTCTTTTGAATGTTTTTTCTTGCAGTTATCCAAGGTGATTCTGCAAACATCACTAAGGCTGCTGACAAGATCCAAACAATTATCGGTGAGGTAAGTGATCTAATTAAGGCCTTTTCTTCTTATGATGTGGAATTTATGATGTATATCTTGTCTTTCTGGTATCTCTTTGAAGCAACTTCTGTTGTCTTTTAGAGGCTACTAAACACCTTTAGACTATAGTTTCAGGATATCTGCTTGTGTCATATATGTACAAAATGGATAATATAATCACTCATTTCTGCATTTCATGTTCTTTTTCTGCTCAGATGACCTTCACATACTTCTTAAGCTCTACAATGTTCTCTGCTTTTGCTAATTTTTTTATCTTCTGGAATTTTGAAGAACAGGCAGTCCAGAGCCCGAGCCTTGACTATTCTCACTTCATTTCTCTTCCATTGGCTATACACCCGGAACTTGTTGAGAAACTCTTTAGGTTCCAGTACTCGATTTTGGGGAACAACTCTGAAGAAGAGACAGAAGCGAAGTCAGATGATGCTTCAGATAATGTTTCAAAAGATGAAACAAAATGTCAAATATCAGAGAAAGCCCCTGCTGTCGAAGTGAAGCTTAATGTTAAAGGTAATAATAACCAAGTTATAGTGGATATACCTTTTGTCAGTTACAAATCAACATCCACCAAAAAACAAAAAAATTATCTAGTAAAACTTACAGTTCCATTGTTGTACGTTTTGAAATCTATAGTGATTTACACTCTTGAGGGTTTGTAACCTTGGCCTTTGTTGACAATTATACTTCCAGAAACGTTGCTAAAAATTGGTCATATATATTCTCTTACAACTTATTTCTCATTATAAAATGGTCATCACATACTTAGCCAATCCAGGTTCTGTCTATATGTGCTCAGAAATTAATCGGTGTTTTATATATAGCTTATAATATTCTGGTATTTTCAAATGAGGAGCTTGTAATATTTGTCTGTTACCTATCGTAATGTTTAGCAGGTGCAGGCAATACTCTCACTTGGGTATACCCTGTCATGTTGCATCATATTTTAAAAATAATGCTTTATGTGTATTACCATGTCAATAGTGCATGTAACTTCATTATGTGCTTTTGATTGCTGTTTTTCTTTCTTATTTATTTCTATCTACTGATGGACTCTTGACCCATTCTGCATATGGAGACTTGGGCATAGATAAGTCTATATTCATCAAGCCAAAAACATTTCACTTAACTGTTCTGATGCTGAAGTTATGGAATAAGGAGCGGGTTCATGCAGCAAAGGAAGTCTTGGAGGTAAGGAACTCACAAATAGTCATATTGTTTTTCTGTTTTCCATAAATGCTGGAGCATCATGATGAATTTCTTTACCCCTCCTTTTCTTTCTTCATTCAGAGTATATCTACTGAAGTAATGGATGCCTTAGATGGGCGGCCTCTTTCTGTAAGACTCAAGGGTCTGGTAAGGCTCCTATGATGATTTATCAATTTTGTGATAAGGATTTATTCTTGTACAAAAAGCTTGGAGACATTTTATTATGAGTGCTTGTTTGGTTAAATGGATGAAGTATAATTCATGGGAATTTAATTCATGTGAATTAATTTCCTACAATTTCTCCTTCACATGAATTGATAAATTTTGTTTGGTTAAAAATCTATTTCCTGGGAATTATGTGGGAAGAAAATCTTACCCACCCCATCCTAAGTAATTAAATTCCTATGAAATGTAGGAATTTGAAAATCATGGGATTTTCAATACAAAATTTTCAACCAAACACATATGTTGGCAACTTCCTGGGATTTTCTAAATTCATATGATTTCATTTAGCAACCAATCAAGCACTGACATTATGAGTCTCTGGCTGTTATGGATTAGGAAATTGATCCGTTTCCATATCATTTAACATGACTGCCCCGAAAAGCTATAATTTTTTTTATTGACATCGTTTTATCGTCTTTCCTGAACATCATTCAATCTGCTAAAGCAATTTTGTGTCACCTATTAGGATTGTATGCGAGGATCACTGGCCAAGGCTCGTGTTTTGTATGCTCCTGTAGAAGAAATTGGGAATGAAGACCGTCTTATGCGAGCCTGTCGTATCCTGCTGCTTTTTACCTTTTTTGATTCCTCAAATGTGAATCTGGTATATCAATCAAATTAGAACTACCTGGCTTCTGCTTGCATATGCATGTTGTAGCTCCTTATCCATCTTAGAAGTCATCATTGATGCATATATAAAAGCTGGTTTGGTTCTAGAGAAAGATGTACGGCAGAAGTTAAAGGTACATTATTCGACACTTTAGTCCTGATAGTCCCTGTTCCGTATATGTTTACCTGTTGTGCTACTTGTTATTGGTTTTTTAAAAGTCTTTCAATTTTTTGGGGTGCTTTTCAGTGTTCACTAGTTTTAGGTTCTTTCGATAAGCTACCTTATTTTCTTTAAAAAAACACATGGAATATCTGTCGTCATGTCACCTTGATTAAAAGCATAGACCGAGTCATATCTATCACTTGTACTTGAAAGAAAGTGCGCTGATAAGTAATATGTATTTTTGCTTAGAGTTAGTCTCTGATATATACCAACAATAATATTTTGCTGCTTTCTTAATTTGCAGTTGCATGCTACCTTGATGAATGCAAGGCATGGAAAAAGGTACAGTTATTGCTAATCTTGATGCTGGATCGTCAGTAGTTAAGCAGACGAATGAAAGTAGTGTTCCCATAGGCAGAGTATTAAACAAGAATGATGCTAAAGTCAAACTCAGGATTTATATTGAAAACCTTACATAAATAATTGCCTTACCAAGGAAAACAATTAACACCTTCCTTGGTAGTTTGCCTTCCATATACCCTCTAACCTTTCCTGTCTCAATCTCTAAGAATTCGAAAACACTTCCCCACAAGTATCAGCTCCCTTTGACCTCTTTTCGTCCAAACTTTAATCTCTGCAATTGTTCTCTTTTTCCCGAAATAACAAATCACGGAATGTTTGTACCATCAAACCAAGGACTCTAATTTTCCAATACATTGATCTGTTTATTTCTTAGTCCCTTATCAACGACTTGTTCTGGCTTGAAGCTTTAAATTGTGTGACTCTTGTATGAGCCGCCTTTTCCTATGTTTGTGAGGATTGATAACTTGTGTGTTTTCAGGAAGATAAATAACAAACGAATGGATTCCTTCGATGCCAGAGCCATTTTTGAGAAGTATGGATCCGAAGAGTGGGGGGAGTATCATATCCGTGAAGCTCATCTTTCACAGAGGTTTGTCTTCGACGACAGTGGCTATTACCATTGTTGCGCTTCATTACCCTTCCCCACAAGTACAGGAGTTGAATAAACACGTAGTTTCTTTCGTCCACTAGCTCATCTTTCCTTTTAAATGTAGCATGTCTTATGGCAACATATGCTTGAAACTTTTCAGTCCCATCTTCTAGTTGCAGATTGATATTACTCAACTTTAGATTTCAAGTTCTCTAATTTCAATACTCCTCAAGTTGCAGCTTCACTTTATGCTAAATCAATCAGTTGCTTATTCACTTGCTTTGATTGTGCTCTCCTACCCATTTAGAGATGTTGATAGTGAGAATGAATCTGTAAAGCCTGTTTGCATAAGTTGCTTATATATTCCTCAAGATTTGAGGAGATCTTGAATTGGATCTGTAATAGTGCTGCTGATGAATTTGGTTTTGACATCATCAAGTGCTCCTGATGAACTTGCTGAGACCTTTATCTCTGTACTTTATATTTCAACTACAGAATATTTTGACATCATTCTCATTGTTGGATCAATGTATGGTCAAAGACCATTCAGTTTCTTCACCCAAATATGACCAAGTTAATTTTCTGGGCTGAACAAGGCTTTTGTATGAGAAAACCATGTGTGGATGCAGAACCCGTCTAGAATAGAACACCCGGTTTGATTGAAAAAAAGACGGTCTTTTAGACGGGTTCATAATCCACACATATATTTTTGAAAAAACATAAGCCGTTTCATTTCGGCGCACCCCCTATATTTCATCTCAGCGCACCCTACGGCCGTTATGGCAAACCAACATCCAGCCGTTACGGCTAAAGCATTTCTGGCCGTTATGGCCCGGTCCCTCTCGGCCGTTACGGCCCAGTCCCTCTCGGCCGTTACGGCCCATTGCTTCTCGGCCGTTACGGCCCAATTCTTTACCAACAAACGACATTGAATACCATGCAATCACTTTCTACCGTCTATTACCCCCTATTACCCCTCATTACTACCTATTATAATTTATCATTACCTATTTTCACTCATATCCTACTCTTCCTCTTTCGCTATCTCCACTTAAATGTGACAACGAGGTACGTACTTTTGATGGGGATGTGAAGTACATGGTCGTTCAAAGGAGATGAAAATCATGATTGAGTGACGTTATCGAATTATGCCAAACTCATCGTTGTATTTTGCTTTTGTTGCGCTGCGCTTTGTTAAATAAGACATTTTGACCTAGTTTTTATGTTTTTACAACAAACATTAGTGACTAACCAAATTTTTAGGTATTCAATCGAACATAATATTCCAACAAACATAGTAATGTGTCAACGGAATTAAACAACATCATCCAACATAATCCAACATAATCAAAACATATATCATCCAACATAATCTCGGACACATCATCAAACATGATTCTAGTCATCTACATCATGATCGTCATGCACATGTCGAATCAATAACTCATAAGCCTTCATGATGTCCTGCATGCAACTCGGTGGCATAACATCTGCATATGTCGTTCACGGAGATAGATAACCCAAAGCCGAATAGAGGTCATATCATTATAGCAACAAATAAGTTATTGCGAGTTTGTCTAATCTGAACATGGTAAAAACACCAACTTTATACCTGCTGTAGATTGGTGGTGGGTGGACTAACATATCGATGAGTACGCGGAATGAACCACCTATGAACTGGTGGTGGGTGGTCAGGAGGTGCAGCAACCGCCTGTGAACTGCTACCCCTTCAAACTGTGATTGTGATGTCGTAGTGGTCTGCCGACGCCTCCTCCGCTCGTAACGTACATTCGTGGAAGCGGCAGGAACCGTATCGACCTCCTCAGCCGCACTGTCCGATGAAGCCGGATGAGACAAGTTGGCATATTGCCTAAGCTCGACACGGCAATTCCTACGTGCAGATCTATCCAACATCTATAATACTAAAAGCAAACAATCTGACTAAAACAAATAATCAAAAGACGAAAAAGTTCAAGTGGAAATAGGGACGCCTCGGCCATAACGGCCCGGGACGCCTCGGCCATAACGGCCCGGGACGCCTCGGCCATAACGGCCCGCGACGCCACGGCCGTAACGGCTGAGTCGTTTTCAACCTCGAGTCGTGAATTCGCTGGAGGGTTGCGAGCACCGATTTCGCCCATTTTTTTTGCATACAAACGTTAAATCTAGTGATATTGCACTATTGAAGAATGAATTTGTTAAGATTCGAGTGGTATTATGGAGTAATTTTCGATTTTACACATAAACCCTAAAAACTAACTAAACAAATTCGAAATGGAGATTCATCCATATATATAGCACGTTTTTAGCAAATTCAAAGGGCAATTCGATAAGAATACATATTTTGTTGTTAGATTTGATGTGAATTTTCGTTGTTGAAGAAGCTTGAATGGAGAAATTGATGTTATGGAAGAAGAGGAGTAGGAGGAGGAAGAAGGGAAGAAGAGAGTGTTTGGAGGAAAGGAGGAAAATAAAATGTGGTTTGGGATGTAATTTTGATTCAATTTTAATTTATACTACTATAGGGTGTCCTAAGGTGAAATTTAGGGGGTGTTCCAAAATGAAAGGGCCAAAACATATTTTGTATTAGTCCTAAACCAGCAGAAGATCCCAAACCAACACGAGAGTTTGGTTTTAGAAAAGCGGTGTTTCAAAAGTACTAGCTCTTATGAGGGCTCAAGATCCATACAAAATCTAGGTTTTCATTTTCCAATAATTTGGATATATTATTTACTGTATCATCACCACCCTCCTTTATTCAAAAACAAAATAATAAATTTTTAGTATCTATTTTGGTCCAATTATGTAAATGTAATTTTTTAAAAACTCAAATTCTGATTACAAAATGATGAAAATTTAGTTAAATTTTGTTATTTCATACATTTAAAATGAAAATTATGAAAAAGCTAACATTGAATAAAAAATATCCCAAAAAGGTTCTCTATTTATAACTAGTTATACCCCGAGCCTTGTCCGGGAACTTTTTAAATAAAAATGATAATATTGGTTTATATACGGTGTATATATATGTATATTATAACTTAAATAGTAGAGTTAATATGGTAATAATTGACTTAACAATCATATATGCAGATTTATTTTAAATTAGAGTAGTCAAAATTTAACTCAGCAAGATAAACCAATTCGAATCAACCGAAAATTTTATAATTGAAACCCGATCCATAAATTAGTAGGTTAACGGAAAAACTAAACTTAATTGACTTGTGCTCGATTGGATTGAAACACCAAAAAAATTGACTTGACCTAAGTTGTTATATTTGCAAAATAGATAACTTTTCTTTTGAATATTATAATCTAGTTTCATTAATAGTGTTGCTACGAATCATATTTTATTAAGAATTGAAATTAGATTACATAAAAAAATGTATGTAATTTGAAAAGTGAGGATTATTTATGAATAGAAAAGTTATACAAAAAATTTGTACATAAAACATAGGGTTGGCAGGGTATAAGTAACTTAATGATAAAACTTTTCTGAACTATTTCGGATTTAGAAATATATATTGAATTTATCTGAATCTGTATTCAAACTTAGATGACTAAAATATTATTTATTATAAATATGTTATATAAGTATTGTTACAAATCATATTTTCTTAAGACGATTTGATATTAGATTAGATAAAAAGATTTGTATTAATTAGAAAAGATGGTAAATTATTTATGGATAGAAAATTTATATGAATATCCATAAATAAAAATAAGGTGGGTGGGATATAAAATTTAATACCAAAACTGCCCTTAATTGATCAGGTTAGAAGTATATTGATTATTTGGGGATTGAGATGAACTTTAAAGGATGGAAATTGGAAATTTAAGCAAATTTTATAAACTAAATTAGTTGGTAACTAAATGATAAATTCATATTTTTGTAATCAGTTTTATTTAACAATATTTATATTACATTTACCTTCAAGTAGAGCTGTCAAAACCTAACCAAACCCAAAAAATCAACCCGAACTGACCGAAAATTTTAAGGTTGAAACCCAACCCGAATAGTAGCGAGCAAAGAAAAAAACCGAACCCGATTAACCCGAAGCCGATTGGGTTGAAACCCGAAACCGACCCGGCTGACCCGATATTTTATATATATGTAGAATAAATATATTTTCTTGTAAATATTATAATATATTTTATCGTAAAACCTACTAAGAATAGAATAGTATTATAAAATTCTATTAAAAATAATATTTTATTATTAAATATCATTATTTAATCATAATATTATTTTAATAATCATTAATAATTTAAATTCTTACTTGTTAGGTCTACCCGAACCCGCACAATAACCGGTTAAGACCCGACTTGACTTGTAACCCGATTGACCCAAATCCGCACTCAACCCGAACCCGAAAAGACCGAACCCGAATCCACCCGACCCGACCGATTGACTCCTCTACCTTCAAGTAACAAAAGTACTCTTCTTCATTTTTTCAACTCTTAAAGTACTCTTCTTCATTTGACCAAAAAATAAATGAAAGTGAATAATAGATTGGGCAATTATTGAACAATACGCCTAGGATCTTTACAACTCTAAAAATGCAACACATCCATAAAACTTAAACGTTGTTAATTTAGTTCCAATGCCTTAACCCTCCCATGCCTCCCTGTTCTCCAGCCCTTCCAATTTCGCAAACCCCAATCGCAGTTATGGTTTGAATTCAATCTATTGAGCACTTCCAATTCTGTAGCTGGTGAAATTCAATTGTGCCATCTTAATTACCATGGCCAAATTCATGTCTACGACGATCTGCGTCCCTATGAAAAACGTTCATTTGTAGTGATGACCGACTGGCCAAACTTCATTTCGGTCTTTAAAGGAAAAGATGCCATGTATACCATTTATCACTCAACATGTTTGGCAACTGAAATTTGGTGAGAAAAGAAAGGACAATGATATATGAGAAAGGTAGAGAAGAGAAAGTTATAGACGAGAATATGATTTTCTTACGTTTGGATACACATGAGTTTTGATGAGAAAATATGAATTAATTTGATTATACTTTTTTTTATCCGAGAGTGAGTGTTTTATTTTCCCACCAAATCCTACCAATTTGGTGAGATTCATTTCCTTCCCAATTTTCTTATGAAATCTCACTAAATCCCATCTCAAAGCTGAACCAAACAAGAGAAAATTATTCCCCATCATAAATTTCCCATCAAATCCCACCAAATAGGCGTGTACACCAGTCTAGACTGGACCGAAACCGGAATCAACATAATTTATGGACCGAAGACCGGACCGATATAATCCGGTTCTGTCCGGTCTTGGTCCGGACCCAACCGGTCCGGTCTTGTTTATGGACCAGTTGGACCGATATTATTGAAAGTAGTATATTTATACTAAAATCTAAAATTTGGCTTAGATTATAATAAGATAATTATTATGCATTATAATATTAATCAACCAAAATTCCAAACATGTTGTATGATCAATAAATAACTAAATATCTACGGTAAATAATCAAACTTAAATCCATACGGTAATTAATCAAACCTAATTCCGAATAACCAAAAAACAATCTTAACACTTAAAGTTCTAAAAGAATAATTTAAAGAAATTTACCATTCACAAGGAATGTGATTAATTAATTAATTATCATTCATTAACTGATATTTAAGTAGCAGGTTCATGTTTTATCAAAAAAGAAACCAAGAGATTCATGACCACGTACAACAAACAACTAGTTTAACCCCCGTATCATGTACGAGTGATACGATTATAAACCCTATTTAATTAGATATGTAATGTCAATAATCACGTTAAAAATATAGGATCATATATATGTATCTTCGTATTATGATTAGTGTTTTTTTTACTAATAGTAAATCAACTCATAATATAAATAAGTTGGATTTGTTAAAAAATTATTTTACAATAAATACCACATTTCATTAAATAATAATATTTATATGAAGATTACAACTAATTCATGGTAATGGATAATTCATAATTTTCGGGATAATTCATAATTTTCGGGATAATTCATAATTTTCGACAACTTTTACGGGATAAGGTTATATGAGATTCTAACCACCTAATTTATATAGAGAAGGTTAAAAGTTGAAGGTTGAAAGTTGCAAACCATACGTCCCATAAATTAGAGTTCTTCAACTAACCACCTAGTTGAAAGTTGAACTTTAGAATTTAGAATATAAGATACTTGTCTTAGATGAGTGGTGTAACCTCTATTGGGTGAAGGTTGAAAGTTGAAGAACTCTAATTTATGGGACGTATGGTTTGCAGCTAGAATATATTGAATGAGTACAATATGAGCGTATTTATTGAAAAAGAATCTAAACGTAATTAAGTAAGTTGAAAAGATATGAAGATATGTTATTTTAACTAGGTAATAAAAGATACACATGAAGATATATATGTATAAGCTAAAAAGGATATATAAAGATTTTACAAAGAAAAGATTAGACAATTAGAAGACATCACAATTATATTTTAGGTATTAGTAAAATAAATTTATTAATTTTAAATTCCGGTCCAATTTGATCCAACTCGAAATAAATCCGGGTTTGGACCAAACCGGACTGAAATCCACCAGTCCCTTTTTCATACGGTCCGGTCTGAAAAATCGGACCGGACCGATTACTCCCTCTGTCCCATAATGTTTGTCCACTTTCCTAATCCGTCGTCCCAAAATGTTTGTCCACTTTCCTTTTATATCAATAACTTTCTTCCAATTTTACCCCTATCCAATCTCTAAATTTACACCCATTATCCAACTTTTCCACCTACTTTATCTCTTTTCAACTTTTTTCCCCTATAAACTTACAAAAATACCCCTATTCAATCATATCTTCTACCCACTTTAACCCACTTTTTCATTTCCCAATACTACTTTATACCTTACATTAAAAACCACAAAAAGCGTCCTTTTGGACGAACATTATGGGACGGAGGGAGTAATAATTTCATCATTTCACTTTTGACAAATGGAAAAACAAATTAATAAAATATCACGATAGTCAAAAGTTTTGGCCTACCTACCTAGTACCTACGTACACTCTACTCGAGCATGCCTGCCAAATTAACAATAAATAAACATATGCCCTTGACATTCCTTGCCCCAGTTGTCCGCCACCGAGGTACTCTTGCTTCCTTCCTCTACTCTTTGAGTTCAGATGATCGAGTTACCCAGTTTTGCATCTTCAAGGGTTTTAGTTTTGATGAAACTTCGTGGTGTTATCGCAGATTGATTTTCTTAACTTAAAGAATTGAAAGATTGCTGGTGTAAGAAAGATCGGCTAAAGATTATTCAAGCTCAACGGAGTGGAGCAATAAGGGAAAACCAGTAAATCCTACTATGTCCAGTTCAAAAGCAGGTTTGATGTCTTTGCATTGGGGTTTCTCTGTTTTTTTTGCTCAAATTTGGGGCTTCTCGGTTGCTTTGTACCTGATGACCTAAAATCATATATATTTTTTGTCTGAGTTGATAAATCATGACCTAAAATCAGATAGATTCTTTGTTTGCTGCTATTGTTTTAAAGGATTAACGGATTCATGAAATGGCTTTAATTTGATAGGATAAGTTGTAAGTTAAATAATTATAGCTTTTGATGGTATTATTTTGATAAATGTGTACAATGCTCAGCAAATGTATCAATTACAGAGTCCAGTGATCTTGTTGTCAATAGAGATACGAGGGCAGTAGCTGAGTCTAATTTGAGATCTATTAAATTGCAAGATAAATCTGAAGTGTGTGAAGTTGCAGGTGTTCTGTCCGATTCAGCATGCTCTAGTGTCCTCCCAGATAATGATGGTGTCAAGGCTGCCAAATTATCAGAATCTATGGAGGTTAATAGTTGTCTCAGAAATATATGTTGCTTTTAGTTTAAATGATCCTTCATCTTTACTTTGATTAATGGTGCAAGTGCAAGGCATACTCTTTTGGATTTGCTTGCCGTGTGATCTTATTAGACACTCCACTTGCACAGGCTCTTTTTACTGAATATCTTTTTTCTTCTGATGAGGGTTCTGTGATCAATATTGCCTTCACGTGCACACTTTTTATTATGACTGAATCTTGGCTGTACTCTTAACTTGAATGGAGCCTGTGAACAATGTATGCTTTGCACATATTTGTATGAAATTGTGCTAAAAATCTTTGTAGCTAGCCAATGGAAGTTGAGTTATGTATAATATTTTGAGGAATAGATGTCCTTCAAACTTCGAATCCTTAAGGTAAATGCGAAGTAAGGACTCTTGAAAATTTGAAATGCATAATAACTAACGTATCTGTTTTCTGGGTCTTCATATTGAAATGGAAAAATGAGGTGGGAAAGGGTGGGTTGTTATGTAGAATTCGGAAAAATATCTCTTTTCTCGTTAGGTTATTCCAAGCATGAAATTTTTGCTTGTGATGCAGGTTGGTGCCTACCTCATGCGTTTCATTAGAGGCAAAGGGTATAGAGTCTCTTTATTCATTTCCTTATCTGCCATCTATGTCATTCTCGGTTTCATTTTTTTTTCCCCCTCTTTTATCTTCCTTCTTCTTATTCACTTTGATTAATGGTCTTTCCAGTGGAGCTATGCAGAAGAGTATTGAAGAGGAGATGGGAGTTAATATAATATTTCCTTCAGACAGTAAAGAAGAATCTATTGGTGAGGTTTTTGTTTCCATAAAATTTGTCATGTTCCATTGAGTGTCATCAGATTATTGTGTACCTGATAAATTTGAATCCTGTTGCATGTGAACTGTTATAACATGCTAAACAACAACTTCCTCTGCATTGCTAGATATTCTGAACTTCCTAGTCGTATTGGACGTTTGATTTCTTATCCAGAAATAATTAAAATATGACTTGAGGAATTTGTTAAATATATTCTGTAACGTTAGTAATAATTGATGGCGTGATCGTTGTCAAATTAATGACTAATCATGTGGCGCATTGTCATGAATATTATGACCCAGTAGAGTTATCAAGCAGTTGAACCCCCCCCCCCCCCCCCCCCCCTTTTTTTTGAATTGCTACTTTTTTCGCATCATGGTCAATGATGAAGATATTGACCATAGCAAACTGCACATTTGCATTTTCTTGTTTGTTCAAACAAAAGTGGCAAGCACCTATAGAAGCTTTGTTTTTTCGACTTTAGGCATATAATATGTACATACGGCCATGCTTAATTTATGTCTATTATAATTTGGGATCTTTAGGCAATATGCTTGTTCTTTGAAGATTTTATTTGGAACTCTGAACTGCCGTCACATTCCCACAATTTTAGTCATATGGTGTTTGTTTCAAAAAAGGACTAGGAATTTTAATATGTTGGAATTATGAAAAGCATTAAACTTTATTAAGAGAAAGTATGATGTTGGCCAGTATATGGATGAGGATATACAGGAGATAGTTCATCTATTATCATGCTTTATATCGAACAAAAGCCAATATAATATGAATGTAAATTTCTTTTTATTGAATTTTTATTGGACAACGTTGTCCAGGTAAAATCTGTAGTGTTTAGCAATTTGATGTAGCACATTTCAATTTGGCTGAAGATGATCATGGCCTCATGGGTTTATGGATGTCTAATAGTTTGTCGTCTGATTATGGAATATATAAGGTTTATTTCGGCTTTAAAATGATTGTTTAGCAATTTGAATGTTTCTTTCTTGCAGTCATCCAAGGTGATTCTGCTGAGAAGATCACTAAAGCTGCTGAGAAGATCCAAACAATTATCAATGAGGCAAATGATCTAATTAAGGCCTTTTCCCCTTTATGATGTGGAATTTATGATAAATCACTTGTCTTTCTGGTATCTTCTTGAAGCAACTTCTGCTGTGTTTTAGAGGCTGTTTAACACCTTTTAGACTGTAGTTTCAGGTTATCTGCTTATATCATATATTGACAAAATAGATAATATAATTGCTCATTTCTACATTTCATGTTCTTTTTCTTCTTAGAATGACCTTGGCATATTTCTAAAGTTCTACAATTTCCTCCGCTTTTGCTAATTTTTTATCTTCTGGATTTTTGAAGAACAGACAGTCAAGAGCCCATACTTTAAGCATTCGCACTTCATTTCTCTTCCATTGGCTAAAACCCCGGAACTTGTTGAGAAACTCATTGGGTTTCAGAACTCGATTTTGGGGAACAACTCTGAAGAAGAGACAAAAGCAAATTTAGGCAATGCTCTCACTTGGGCATACCCTGTCATATTGCATCATATTTTAAAAATGTTGCTTTATGTGTATAAGTGTGTTACCATGTCAATAGTGGTTTACTCTTGCATTAAACTTCATGATGTGCTTTTGATTGCTCATTTATTTCTATCTACTGACGGACTCTTGTCTTGATCTATTTTCCATATGGAGACTTGGGCATTGATAAATCTATATTCACCAAGCCGGAAAGATTTCACTTAACTGTTCTGATGCTGAAGTTATGGCGTAAGGGGCGGGTTGATGCAGCAAAGGAAGTCTTGGAGGTAAGGAACTCACAAAAAGTCATATTGTTTTTCTATTTTCCTTAAATGCTGGAGCATCATGATGAATTGTATTCCCCCTTCCTTTCTTTCTTCATTCAGAGTATATCTGCTGAAGTAATGAGTGTCTTAGATGGGCGGCCTCTTTCTGTAAGACTCAAGGGTCTGGTAAGGCTCCTATGATGATTTGTCGATTTTGTGATGTTGATGCCTTCTTGTACAGAAAGCTTGGAAATATTTTATTATGATATTATGAGTCTCTGGATGTTATGGATTTGGAAATTGATACGGATCACTACCATTTAACATGCCTGTCCCGAAAAGCTATTGTTTTTTGATTGACATCGTTTTATCCTCTTTCCTGAGCATCATTTAATGTGTTAAAGCAATTTTGTGTCACCTATTAGGCTTGTATGCAAGAATCACCGGACAAGGCCCGTGTTTTGTATGCTCCTGTAGAAGATATTGGGAATGAAGACCGTCTTATGAGAGCCTGTCGTATCCTGCTGCTTTTTACCTTCTTTTGGTTTCTCAAATCTGAATTCGGTATATCAATCAAAATTAGAATTATCTGGACTTCTGCTTGCAGATGCATGTTGTAGCTCCTTATCCATCATAGAAGTCATCATTGATGCATATAAAAAAGCTGATTTGGTTCTAGAGCAAGATGCACAGCATGAGTTAAAGGTACATCATTCTACAATCTAATCATGATATTCTCCATTCTGTATTTGTTACCCATTGTGCTACCTTTTATTGGATTGTTAAAAGTCTTTTAATTTTTTGGGTGCTTTTCAGTTTTCACAATGTTTCCCCCCTTCAAGATTTAAATGTATTTCCTTGTGGACTGGATATCTTTAGCGAGTACTCAGTACTCAGGCAAGATCTTAGGCCACGTTTTTCACAGCATATAGCTTACAAACGACTGATACATGCTTCACCAAGTTCACGGTTTTTTATAACCTATCAGTGAAATATCAAATGTTGTCCACTAATTTTAGGCTCTTTTGGTAAGCCAACTTATTTTCCTTAAAAAAATACATGGAATATCTATCGTCTTGTCTACTTGGTTAAAAGCATAGACCGAGTCATATTGATCACTTGTACTTGAAAGAAGTAATATCTGTTTATTGCTTAGAGTTAGTCTCTGATATATGCCAACAATAATATTTTGGTGCTTTCTTAATTTGCAGTTGCATGCAACCTTGATGAGTGCAGGGTATAGAAAAAGGTACAGTTATTGCTAATCGTGATTCTGGTTCGTCAGTCGTTAAGCAGATGAATCAAAGTATTGTTATATGGGGCAGAATATTTAAGCAAGAAATGATGCTAAAGTCAAACTCAAGATTTATATTGAAAACCTTAAGTAAATAGTTGCCTTAGCAAGTAAAACAACTAATGGCTTCCTCGGTAGTTTGATTTTATTCTACCCTTCGCCCTTTCCTGTCTCATTCTCTAAGAATTCGAAAACACTTTCCCACAACTCTCTATGATGCAACCTGAACATCTTTTCTCTCATTTGTACTCTTCCTTTCCCTTTGAATTATTTTTTGTCCAAACTTTAATCTCTGCGATTGTTCTCTTTTTCCTCAAATATCTCAAGAAACAAATCACGGAATGTTTGTACCATCAAACCAAGGAATCTGATCTTCCAATACTTGATCTGTTTAGGTCCTGGTCCCTTATCAACCACTTGTTCTGCATTGAAGCTTTAAATTGTGTGACTCCCGTATGAGTCCCCTCTTTTCATTATATTATATGTTTGTGAGGATTGTAACTTGTATTTTTTTTTCTCTTCAGGATGATAAATGACAAAGAAATGGATTCCTTCGATGCCAGAGGCATTTTTGAGAAGTATGGAACCGAAGAGTGGGGGGAGTGTCATATCCATGAAGCTCATCTTTCACAGAGGGGTGTCTTCGACGACAATGACTATAACCATTGCTGTGCTTCATTACCCTTCCCATGAGTACAGGAGTGGAATAAGCATGTGGTTACTTTATCCACTGGCTTATCTTTCCTCTTTCGCACGTCTTATGGCAACATATGCTTGAAACTTTTCAGTCGCATCCTCTAGTTGCAGAATGAATGACAGTGGTGGCATTGTGTTCTCCTGCCCAATTAGAGATGTTGAAAGTGAGAATAAATCTGCTTGTTTGCATATCTGATCAGTGTGATACTGATTAGCTAATTACTGTGTAAGGCTTGTTTGCATAATCTGCTTATATATTCTTCAAGGTTTGAGGAGATCTTGATTTGGATTTGTAATAGTGCTGCTGATGAATTTGATGTTGACATCATCAAGCGCTGCTGATGAACTTGCTGAGACCTTTATCTCTGTACTATATATTTCAACTACACAACATTTTGACATCATTCTCATTGTTGGGTCAATGTATGGACAAAGACCATTCAGTTTCTTCACCCATATATGACCAAGTTAATTTTCAGCATACATATACATCCAAAAAGGGCTCTTGACATTGTTTTTGCCTTGACTTTCAAAACTGCGGGTTTGAATGGATCATACCCAAAGCTGCGTTGATTCTTCCAAGTCAAATACGTACGTATATTGCCCATAGACTTGTTGGCACATATACATCTACGTACGTAACTTCCTCACCACTAATAACACACAGTTAAAACCTTAAAACACAGGAAACGTTAATCTCCGATTAAAGATGAGTTCAAGTACAGATTTCTTTGGTTCCACCAGCAGCAGCCCTGATCCCTTTGGATCCGCATTTGATTCCTTCAACTCAGCAGTCATAGGTATGCAGATATATGTTAGCAGTCATGTTGTCCTATTTGTATGTAGCTAGTTATGGATTTAATTTTGTTTGCTGGATCAGTTTCTGTTGTGGTCAGCTCCATTGCCACCGTCGCGATAGTGATCGCGATCATCTATTGCATAAAGACGGCCGCAGACTCAGCCCCCAAGTACATGCAACTCGCCATTGACGCCCAGCAACACAAGCACCATGAACAACGAAAGGCCGTCGACTCTGACCACCCAAAGTCCGTGGAGCTAAGTCAGGTAACCGTCTCGGAAGTGCTGGAGGCGGCGACAATGGAGAGATTTTTGAGCGACATGGCCAAGGAGAAGCCCCTCCGCTTCTCCTCCAAGCAACTCAGGCACTTCACCAACGACTTCTCCACCCGCCTCGGCTCAGGCGGGTTTGGAGTCGTCTACAAGGGGGAGTTTCCAAATGGCGTCCATATCGCCGTCAAAGTCCTCAACAACAACCTCGGGAAGCAAGCGGAGGAGCAGTTCATGGCGGAGGTGGCCACCATGGGTCGGACCTACCACATCAACTTGGTCCGACTCTACGGCTTCTGCTTCGATTCCACCCTCCAAGCGCTCGTCTATGAGTACATGGAGAACGGCTCCCTTGACCACCTACTCTTTCACCAAGATCCCAACAACAATAATAATCTCGACTGGGACAAGATGCAGGAGATCGCATTGGGGACGGCCAAGGGAATCGCGTACTTACACGAGGATTGTCAACAGAGGATCATACACTACGATATCAAGCCCGGGAACGTACTCCTTGACTCGAGCATGAACCCGAAGGTGGCCGACTTTGGGCTAGCCACGCTGTGTAGCAGGGACAACACCCACGTGGAGTTGTCGGGGGTAAAGGGGACGCCGGGGTACGCAGCCCCGGAGGTGTGGATGCCGTACCATGCGACGTATAAGTGTGACGTGTACAGCTTTGGGATGACGTTGATGGAGATGGTGATGGGGAGGCGGAACCACATGGGCGGGGAGGTGAGTGGGACGAGCAGGGAGTGGATGCCACAATGGGTTTACAAGAAGGTGCAGAGGGAGGAGTTGGAGGTGATGATGACGGAGTTGGGGGTTTCGGACCGGTCGAGGGAGAAGGCCGAGAGGGCGGCCTTGGTGGCGTTGTGGTGTGTCCAATACTTGCCTTCTGCAAGGCCGAATATGAGTGAGGTTGTAAGGATGCTTGAGGGAGGGGTGCCTATTCCAACTCCGCCTAATCCGTTTGGTTATCTGGATGGTGACACATTTTCAAGTGGGATGGGGTCTTCTACTCAGGGTGGGAGTACCTTCTCTGTTATGCCTAGCAATCACACTTATCCTCTCATAAAATCCGGACACATTCGAACAACACTGTAACGTAGTATCCCTGGCTATGCAGGCGTGTGAACAGATAGAGACTAAGGTAGGGGTTAGGGCGATTTAACGTTTGTGGATGAATTTAAAGTGTAATTGTTACTATTTAATATATCATCACATGCGTTGGTGTTTTCAAGTAGAGGTATTAGGCCCCGTTTGGTGACACTGTCGGAATACGATTGTAATTAGGAATCGGAATGACTCATTCTAGAGACATGTTGTTTGTTATGTTGGTTGGAATGAACCATTCGTGATAATTATGGTTTAAAGTTCTTAACATTTAGGATTTTTAATTATAATGTTAAGGGTTTATGATTTATAGAAATTATTATTTAAGATTTTGGAGTTTTAGGATTAAAGATAAGCAATTGGAATTTTTGGAATGGGTGATACTTGCAATTTTTGGTTGAAATCGAATTAGCGAGCGATGTCATGCTTTTTAGTTAGATTTTATAGGTTGTCTTTTAGGTAGTTTGAGTCTTTTATAGTAGGTTGTTGTGGTTTTGTGTGTGATTTCAACTCTCTTTCGAGGGTTGGAGTCGTTTGTGGTCGTTTTTGTGCTTTGTAGGTGTTTGGAGCGTTGAAGAGGAGTTTTCTAGCTTTTCTGAGCATTCTAGGAGTAGGTGTGGAGATGTGTGTGGCGGTGTTCATAAGTGTCGAGTCAAGTGGAGTTTTCCAAGAATTTAAGGATGGATTTGCAAGTCAAAAGATGTCTTAAAAGGAGTTACAAGAAGTTTAAAGGAACCAAGAAACGTCAAGGAAGAAACACCAAAAGAAGGCCAAGCTCATCCATTTATTGTCATAATTGTTGCAAGTTAATGCACTACATTATGGGTGATTGAATAGACTGTGGTTATAATTACTGGCCATTCTTGGTATGTACAGACCTTGTGGTCATCTTCTGTTTAGTGTCTTATGGTTTATATTGTTGGGAGAATACTTATCACAATGTTCCTATGGACTCTTCGGTTCAGACTTCGAATCAGAGTATGATTCCGTCGGGGATTCTTTCACGTAATCATCAGCAATTGAAAGTTCATCCATCTCCATCAGCAAAGTTAGTAAACTCCAATAGTCAGCCCACTTCACAAAGAACAGCTTCCCAGAAGTGTGTTTCTGAAGCTGAGCAGTTAATTAAGCAAACCACCGTATGATCAGAGTCGAGCTGAGCTGCCATTGGCGAATACTCCTCCTAAGTCAAATTTAAAATGAGATGATGTCTATGGCGGATGAGCCGTTCTTGTTTGTTCGGGGGGTCAAATTGCCATCCCATTACAGCAACATTGTACAGGTTAGCCTTGCTTAACATGACTTTAGGACCTAATTCACGTGCAAGTAGCTAGATGAATAGAATTCACTAATGGTGTATACACTATATAATTAAATGTCATTCACCTCACTTTTGCATCCTAATAAGATATAGAGGAGAGGAATATGTTGTGCCCAATCTCATGCTGTTCGATCGTGTATTAATTAATCTATGTTGTCTTCAATGGCTTTTGATTGAGGGGGGTGTTTATGTCATTGTTAGGGCGAAAGAAAGCCTTGGAAAATTTTGTGCATATGATGATCTCTGTAGTGTATAGATCCATGCCAAATGATCTTTAGATACGCATGAAAGGCCACAATTGAGTGACTTCTTTTCGCCCCTAAATGTTTATGACAGTATATGGGCTTTGAAAGTTCTGTTTATTAAGAACCATTCAAGTTATAAGAAAGTTCAAAGACACCTTCTAGGATGGGGTTGAGACTCAATTTTTTTCTTAACCCTTAAACAAGGTAAGCGTCACTTGGACACGAACAAAAGCAAAGCTTGGAAAATTGGTACATGACCGAGCATAGTACAAAAGTGATCAATTTCTTTCTCTGGCTTTACTTGGTACATTGAAAATGACAAGGATGAAACGTTGCTATTCCGTGTCATTTGGATTTTGGAATGTAAGTAGACTTGAAGACCTACATGTATACTTGTTTTAACAAAAGTTGAAGACTCTTGGTCTTCGTCATCTCACAGTGATTGAAAAAGCATCTTTGAAAAGTATGAAATCAAGTAAGCGCTTTTGATTTGTTGAAATTATTATATGTAGCCAGGCTTTTAATTTTTTGCATATTTAGATTTGTAGTAGTATCGAAAACAAAACACTAAAGATTATCATCTCCACCAACATGAGAGTAGCCTTTGTTTTGGTACTACTGCTTGTGGTACATCTCTTTGCAAGCAATTGCAATATCGCCGAATCAAGGGCCCTTTGTAGAATGGAGGAAAAAAATGCGCTCCTTGACTTCAAGCTGAGCTTTACTTCTGATCCCGATCACGCTCTATCAACTTGGAGCGTAAACAACCCGGAGTGTTGTGAATGGAGTGGAGTTGAGTGTGACAACCGCACTAGACACGTGGTTTCACTCGTGGTTGGAGAAGACTTGGAAAGCCATGAACTTCGGCCATCCTTGCTTGTATTGCAACACTTGAGGTTCTTGAGCTTCAATTCTAATAGGTTTACAATGAGAATTCCGGAGTTCATAGGTTCCCTTACCAAGTTGACAATGCTTGATCTTTCGGGCGTTGGATTCTTCGGTAAGATTCCTCCTCATCTTGGCAATCTTACCAAGTTGCAATATCTTATGATTGGAAAGAACCCCTTGTACATAGACAGTCTGCAGTGGCTTTCTCACCTTCCTTCTTTGCAAGTTGTCGATTTGACTGACATAAACTTGAGCAATGCCACAGACTGGTTTTCAACTCTCAAAATGCTTCCCTCTTTATCCATGTTTTATTGCTCATCTTGCTCTCTTCCTCCTATACCGCCACTTGCTCCATCCATGTGTCGTGTTAATCATTCCACCTCTCTTCAAGACCTTGACATTTCTTTTAGTAGTATTTCATCTGCAAATTTGTCATGCTTGATCAACAATACACATAATCTCCAAAGTCTCACTTTGATACATACCAATTTGAACCAACTCCTCCCTGAATTCCTTCCAGACTTGATCCACAATGCTAGACATTCATTGGAAGAACTTTATATCAGTGACAATAACATAGAAGGAAACCTTGATGCAATTCTCCAACATCTCCCACCAAATCTAACCCACTTGGATCTTTCTGCCAACTCCTTAAACGGTGTAATATCAGATACACACTTCTCAAAATTTTCCCGTTTAATTTCATTAGACTTGTCAGGTAATTATCTTTTGGAATTCAACTTTAGTGAAAGTAGAGTGCCTCCACTTCAGTTAGTTGAGCTAAGATTAAGCTCTTGTAACCTAGGTCCTGCCTTTCCAAATTGGGTTTTGACTCGAATATATCTGACGGATCTTGACATTTCTAACTCCTCAATATCTGGTGCTATTCCTAGTGCTTTTTGGAATTTGGCCTCTAGATTTGTTTACTTGAACATGTCTCACAACAAAGTTCATTCTACAGTTCCAAACTTGATGAATAATTATCCCGTAAGGGACGCAACGTTTGATTTGAGTTTCAATGATTTCTATGGTCATATCCCTCTTTTCATGCTCTCCGTTGAATTTTTGGATGTATCCAACAATAAATTCTCAAGTTTTTCCACCTTCCATCATGAAGCAGTATCAAACCATTACCCCAAGATAATCAACCTCTCTAACAATCTTCTATCAGGCTCAATTCCTAATCAGATTTTTCAATTCAACAACCTTCAAATTTTGAATCTTGAAAACAACATGTTGTCTGGAACTATACCTACTGATATAGGCAACTTGCAGAAACTCAATGCATTTCACTTAAACAGAAATAGATTTTCTGGAGAGTTACCTTCTTCAATGAGAAACTGCACTCAACTAACGATCCTTGATATGGGGAACAACAACTTCACGGGAAGCGTGCCATTTTGGTTAGGTGACAGTCTAAAAGGGTTGATTGTTCTTATCTTGAGGTCAAATAATTTCTCTGAGGGCATGCCTTCCAATCTATGCCATCTTCAAAAGCTTCAAGTTTTGGACCTATCTGGTAACAAAATATCCGGATCAGTTCCAAGTTGTGTCCATAACTTCACTTCCATGACTACAAATGAAGGTTTCAAAGTCAAAGGTAACGTTCATTTCTCTTACATTGGCACAAGCGATCCCATCAATCCCATAACTTCACCACTTCTCGATTATGCAACGATTATGTGGAAAGGAATATTGGCAAACGAGTCTAGCAAAAACCTCCCACAATGGAACGTTATCAACCTCTCCAACAATCGTTTAACGGGCGAAGTTCCAAGTGAGGTGATTTCTTTGAAGTATTTGAGGTCTCTGGACATTTCACAAAACAACTTAAGTGGAAGAATACCAGAGAAGATTGGCCAGCTCAAGTTTTTGGAAGTCCTTAAGCTATCATCTAATAGACTTTGCGGAGCACTTCCACAAAGCTTAGCTGATATGAACTTCTTGGATGCATTGAACTTGTCAAGCAACAACCTATCTGGAAGAATCCCAAAAAGCACTCAATTGCAAAGTCTTGATCCTTCTTCTTTTGCGGGAAACCCCGCACTATGCGGAGAGCCACTATCGACCAAATGTCCGGGAGATGGCGAACCACCACCGCCTCTACCTCTTGACAGAGATCATACTCGAGAAGAAGCAAACGCAACGAAATTCGACTTGGAAGCCTTCATTGCTGCTCTAGGGACGGGATTCGCTTGCGGTCTCTTTGGAATACTTGGCATACTGAACTTCCATGCTCGTTCAAGACATGCCTTTTTCCATATGGCTAGTGAAGTTGGTGATTGCTTGTTTGTGAAGGTAGCCTTGTGCCAATCCAGATTCAAAAGGAGCCTTGGTCTTTAAAAGGTAGTCTTTGTTACTTTCCTGTTTCATATCCTTGTTTAGTGTTATTGTACCTATACTAGTCTTCTTCATATATTGTTTGGAGCGTTTTGGTAAAAACACTAATTTTGTTGCATCATTTTGTAGGTAAATAAATGAAGCATATATTGATGTTGGTGAGCGATACTGTTAATGTGCCTTGAATTTGAATCACACACTGCGACTCCGCCCCCCCCGGGCCACATGGTACACTATGTTTTCTGTTTTTGGGCCTGCGGCCCATAATTGTAACTAGGGTTTCTTGAGTCACTATATAAGCTCTCGAAATACCTAGATCTCTGTATTCCGAATTCAGTCTCCCATAATAATGTACGGTTTCTCTGCCCGTGGACGTAGGTAACACACCGTTACCGAACCACGTAAATCTGTGTGTCGTTCTTGCTTTATTGTTCTCGTTTCGATCTCTCGTTACAACAGATACACTCGGGAATGTACGAGTTTTAGGAAGATGGGCTTATCTCTTTCTTTGCACAAGCTTCTTTGAAGTGAAAGGCAAACTTCATCTCCTTTTATTTTTTTTGTTGTATTGAAGGATCAACAGGAACTTTGGATATTGAAAATGTCTATTTATGCTCTTTATGTTTTTGTTTTTGCTCTTGTTTTTTTTGGTGTGAATTATGATCATTCCTTAACTGTTTTGTTTGACTAGCATGAAGTTATCAGAAACTAAAGAATGCAACCAGTTAAATTTCATAAGATCCTAATGAAATCAATAACTATGTAAATAAAGTCATTTAATACTCGACCGTCTGTCCTAATTAGATTAACAAATTAAATTTGCACGTAAGTAGTTTGTAATCGATATTAGCCCTAAATCTACCGAGAAAGCATTCAAAGAATCAAAACGAAAAACAACAAGAACACAAGGATTTGTTACCTAGTTCGGATCAAAGATCCTACATCTGGTTAGTCTCAGAGACAAGCTCATATACGTTGTTCTTTTACAAGAACTCAACTCCTCTTTCATGGCTTCTACCCACTGAGATTTTTCTTTGTGATTCTGCACTTATTGAAAACTTTCAGGCACCCCCTTTTTAGTAACTATAACATATATACTCACATGAGGGATATCTTGTGGATGGACGACGCTTTCTTCTTGATCTTTTGAGTTCATCCGCCTCTTCTTCAATTTCTTCTAGACCCCCCTACTCAGAGCCCTCACCAGTTTCAACTTCTAGTAAGTCATCATCTAATTCAAGAATCTCATCAATGCCATTCTCTAAAGAAGACTCATCATTGGTGCCACTACCTTCTAGATGAGAAGGGAAATAGAGTGGGAATTCTTCAAGTTCCTCTGGTGTATTTGAATATTACAACATCTTATCTTCATGAAAGATATATCACATCTTGACCTTATCACTTTCTTCTTTTCTGGATCCCACAGCTTGTACCCAACATCTCAATAACCCAGAAAAATGCAAGTCATTGCCCTATCTTCTAGCTTCTGTCTCTACTCTTTAGGCACGTGCGCAAATGCCTTGCACCCGAAGACTCGTAAATGTGAGTATGAAATGTCTTTGCTTGAACAGACTCTCTCCGGAATATCACAATCCAAAGTTTTTGATAGAGATCTATTCATCAGATAACATGTAGTCATCACCGCTTCACCCTAAAATGGTTGGGTTTTCAAGCTTTGCCATTTTCAACATACATTTGACCCTGTTAGGGGTCAAATGTATGTTGAGAGAGAAGCTGGCCATTTTCTCTCTTTTCTCTTTCCACCGTATTATGAAATTTCTTCTCAGGGTGGAGAGAGTTAACTTTCCATTTCCATTTATATTTATCTCCTTAATTTTTTTTTTCACATGATTAGAGGTGTCAAAAAGGTTGGGTCGGGTGAATTCAGGTTCAGCTTGAGTGCGGGTCGTGTCAATCGGGTTACAGGTCAAGTTAGGTCGGATCTTGACAGATTATTGTGTGGATTCGGGTTGACCTAGTTAACAGGTCAAAGTTTTGAATTTTTCATGATTATTAAAATAATATTATGATTAAATAATAATATTTAATGATAAAATATTATTTTTAAAAGATTTTTATAATAAAATATTATTTATAATAGGGTTTATAATAAAACATATTAAAATACTTAAAAGAAAATATATTTATTATACATATATAAAAAATATCGGGTCGGTCGGGTCGGGTTCGGGTTTCAACCCAATCGCATTCTGGTTAATCGGGTTCGGTTTTTTTCTTTGCTCACTACTATTTGGGCCGGTTATCAAGCCTAAAACTTCCGGTCGGTTCAGGTCGATTTTTCGGGTCGGGTCAGGTTTTGACAACTCTACACGTGATACATTCCCTATTTTATTTAATAATACTACATGGTACAATTCTTTGTATAAATTAGAATTTTTGTTTAATGTATTAGGGTAAATTAATATTATGTATGGACAGTTAAACACTAATAGAATTTTTTTTTATCACCCGAGAATGTTTCAAGAAAGTTTTTTATTTTATATATGTTAAACTAATTCAATTTAATCTGTGTTGGGGATTGACCACTAGCTCCTAATTCCGCAAACGAATTTAGCGGAAGTAAAAACACAATATGTATTATTTTTCGGATGCAACTAAGACGACGATTGCAATCAACAACAGTCTAGAAATCATACCACAAGTGAGCAAATAATAAGCAAGCTAAAAATAAGAGGAACACAACATTTTTTTAGTGGAAAAACCCTCTCAAAACGAGGGAAAAACCTACTTGTTCGACTGAGCGCAAAGCCACTAATCAGCCAATCGAGTATAAGTGTTTTCAGATCTCACATCGAAGATTATCAATATAAGGAGAAACTATCGTGAAACTCCCCAGTAAACATAAACACTTGTGACAATGAGATTAGGTTTCCTAGACGGAGAAATACTATCGACAAACACTAGTTGTCGAATCCTGAGAGTAGAGGTAAATACTCCCAAACTCCACAAAGATCGCTCCTTGGCCGAAATTCCTCCTCTTTCTCCCTCCTTGTCCCATGTGGCCAATTTCTCTCCGCCTTGTGGCCATTTTCAACATAACTTATACAGAAAAGTCGTTAGAATGTGAAACAATCAACACGGCAGTAATCCCAACAATCTGCCTCCACAATTGCAATAAATACAAACTATTTTCTATACGTGTGCATTTTAGTATCCAATCGTCTTTTCTGCCACAAAATCCAGGTTAAATGTTTCATAAACTGTCATTGTATAACTAATGCCGTTTTGATTTATCTTTGGTTGAGATTAATGCCGCGTTGAATATTGTTTCACATCCGAACGACTTTTCTGTATAGATTTAGCGCTTGCTCATGCAGGTCATATTAGATGACACACTAGTATAAAGTGGATAGGATCCGTACGAGGCTTCCTCATCATTAATATACCCCATATGAAGTCTTCTACTGCAGGTGTTCCTAACGGGAAAAATATTTTTTTCGCGTTGAATATTGATCCAATCTCTTGGTTTAGTGTAAAACATGTTTATCATATCAATTTTTTTATTTGTCTCTTTAAATAAAACTAAAATATACACATTAAATCTTTAGCGAATTAAGAGATTTGATTAAAATAAAAATAAAACAAGTTGATCAAATCCTTCATCTAAAATTCTGTTGATTTATTTTAAAAAATAAATATTTCAATGTTCATTTTAGGTTTTTACTTTCTAGTTTACTGTGAAACAGGTTTTCTCCTTTTCATTATTAATATACTTCCCTTTTGATTATGTATTATGTATGTACGTAGATATTTTATATCGTTGTATAGAACTAGACCTGTCAAAAGCTGACCCGACCCGTAAACCCGACCCGACCCGACCCGAAATTTCTGGGTTTCAACCCGAAAATTTGAACCCGAAACCCAGTTTGAACCCGAACCCGGTAAACCCGAAAGTTTCTGGGTTAGGGTCAGGGTCAACCCGCTGGGTCAAGAAATCTATAAGGCGGAAAACTTATTTTAGAATACACTCTAGTATAATGAAATGACAGATTGACGGGTAATTGTGCACCCAAAGGTTTAAATTATATTACAATATATAAATTTATTTTGGAAAATTATGACATATTTTATTATTAAAATATTTAAAAATAATATTTTGTTATTATATTTTATTATTTAAATAATATTTTATTTAAATTTTGGTCAAAAAGTTGATACTCTTGACCCGTTGGGTTGACCCGACCCGACCCGAAACCCGAAGCGACCCGACCCAGTTTGACCCATAACCCGATTGACCCGAACCCGGAAAGACCCGACCCGAACCCGCCCGACCCGACCCGATTGATAGGTCTATATAGAACTATATATATCTTTTTATAAATTTGATCAATTTACAATAACATAACGCGCTTCAATTTTATTATTTATTGAGAGTAAAAAGTGGTTGATGTTGATTAAATATATAGTAAATTTTAGGAAAAATCTTATAAAATTCTTTGAGAGATGTATCATAATTGAACCATACTATATTTCAATATAGATAAACTTTATAAAGTGTATTTTTCTATTTTCATTCATATATGGAAACAAAGCATCAACAATTATTTGGAGATAAATTTGACGATTAAATATTTTATCTAAGCATGAAAAATCATATTATTATTTTTTTATAACAAATAATTTGTACGCAGTAGGATTTAATGATCATAGACTAATATACAGTTACACAAGTTTTACCTTTTTAACATGACTAATTAATATATAAGCATCGACATGTGGAAAAAGCAGACGTGGCGCAAAATGGTGACTACAATCCTTACGGCTATATATATATAGATATCAACATATATATTTAATTTATTGACATAATAAACATGCATCATGAAAAATGGTATAAATAAATTTTTAATCAAAGGTCCGCGCAGGGATGCGGATAAATAATACGCTTATTAATACAATATCAACCATTAGATGTGCTCAATCCAAGATCTATAATTCATTCCTATTTCCTCTTCTAAGACTCCTTCTCTTAGGAATCTTCCATTCCTATTTCCAACACAAAAAATGTTATTGATTGTGATAATCTAGTTTTCACAAAACGTGTACACAAACTATAGATCACATGGCTAATCGCATTGTTCTTAAATATTACACTTTGTATATCGTTGACATTTTGACTCCATCAATTGCGTCTGGATCGCGAATGAATTAAAAATATTATACTCCCTTTGTCCCCTTTTGTTTGTCCAAAATGACAATTTGTACGGATTTTAAGAACGGTATAAAATAGTATGAGTAATTGGGAAAGTTAGTATAAAGTACTCCAGTATAAAGTAGGTGAGAAAATTGAATAATGTGAATAAAAGATGTGATTGATTGGGACGAAAAGAGATAAAGAATATGATAGAGTAAAATAATAAGGGTAAAAGAGTGGATATAAATGAAAAGTGGGACAAACAAAAAGGACGCTCAAAAAAAAAATACTCCCTCCGTTTCACAATAAGTGTCGTTTTAGCACTTAAAATTTGTTTCATAATATGTGTCGTTTTAGGTTTTCAAAGTGATTTATTAAGGGTAATAATGATAATTTTTATTGGAATGTGTATTTGTTGACTAAAGTTGTTCATTCATTGGCCAAAAAAATGTAATGAGTGGTGAGATTAAGAAAAAGTTGTAAGTTTTAAAGTGAATGATTGCTTTTCTTAAAAACTGTGCTGAGAGCTAAAACGACACTTATTGTGAAACGGAGGGAGTATTGAACAAACAAACCACGGTAGAAGGAGTAATATGATATCACCACCAAAACAAATCCATTCATTTGTGTTTAGCTGAATTTCTCGTAACCGGGTGCTCGCCTTTTGAATAGAAGGAGCAATGTCAACCCAAAAACCCCAAATCAGAACCTTCAATTTCCCTCTTTTCTTTGCAAATCTCTTCCTACTCCTCTCCAGAATCCCTTTTGGAAATCTTAAACTTAACCTGTTTGCTATGAGCTGGATCTATTTTGGTCTTGAGCCAAAAAGACAAAAGGAAGGAAAAAACCCTAGATTTTTGGAGGTGAGTAGGCAATCATCAAAGCTAGAAGATAAGAGAGGGCTTTGTACAGCTAAGGTGTGGAGGTTAGTTACAAGAGATTTGGGGGAAAGGAGAAGTTACTGCGGATGGATTATAGTGCAATTCTTGGATATGGGGAGTAAAAGCTACTGTTCATCAGTTTGTAAAGGAAGGGCGAGAGATTCCAGGAGGTTGAAATTAGCTTGGTTTTCTCGCCCAAATCATCACAGAGGTTCCAGGAGGAGGAAGGTTAATCGGATTTCTCGCCCAAAGCGCCACATGGGAGGGGAGGGCGGTGTCCTATTAGGCCATCTCAGAGATGGTATCTTAAGAACAAAGGAAAATCGGCATATCAGGTGCTTCTTCTCTTTCTTCTCACTGTCAAATTTTTTATTAATCTTAATACTAGAAATTAGCGTACATCTTACCTATAAAAAGGAAGAGGGGGATGGGGTATTGGTCATATATTTCTCTTGTTCAATCTTGTTGCATAACTCTGAAAATACCAAACACTCTCATAAAGAAGTAACGTGCAGAGGCAAACAAGAAGAAGGGTATCAAGGTTTTCAAAATATAATTATGGAAAAGGATTCCAGAGGTAAGAAACCTTACAAAGAGGCTTTATGTTCTGAAAAATCTAGTTCTTCTCGAATCCATTCTCATGAACAATCTCTCCGAACAAATGTTCTTGAACTATCTGAACCTCAGAGTACTACGGTTGAGAAAACCATGGGTAGTACTGCTGACTTGAACAAAGCTAGTTCATCTGGCTCCAAAAAAGAGAAAATTAAGGGGAAACCAAAGCTAGATATGAAGGCTTTTTTAGATAAGCTAACTGGGGTAAAGGAAAACATCATCCTGCTGAAAAGACTCTTCTCTGTTTGGCTATATAATTGGAGACCCAATAGAAGTAGCATAGCTGAGACCTAAGCTTAAGAGTGATTGGAATATCCTTGGGGATATTTTTATTAATGAGAGGTCTCATGGTTGGTTTGAAATTAGGTTTACAAATCCGATTGAAAGAAATGGGGTTTGGGATGGGAGACCCTATCACATCTTTGGCCAGCTCTTACTCCTTAAACCATGGAGATCTAACTTTGACCCTTCTACTGAATCCATTTCTCTGGTTGATACCTGGATAAGAATTCCACAACTGCCTATAGAGTACCTCTCCTTTGATGTGCTTAATACTATAGTTGAATGGAACAATTTGGGAAGGGTAGTCAAGTTAGACACTTACACTGAGAAGAAGCAAAGATTAAGATATGCTAGACTTTGTATCAATGTGGATCTTCAAACCATCACTGATAATAAAATTGTAGTTCCTGATGAAGAGGCTAATGAGCACGAATATAGGGTTTGGTTTGAAGATATCCCTAGAGGGTGTGGGTTTTGTGGAGATATGTCCCACACTTATAGTCTATGTCCTATTAGAAACAAAAAGAACAAACCTATCACAGTGACTTTACCAAAACCAGCCTTTATGAAAAATGCTAAAGGAATGCCTTCGGGAGATCCTAACGCCACTGAAGAGGGGAAGTGGGAATATGTGGGTAGAACTGGCCCTAAGCCTATGGATAGAGGCAAAGGAATCCTTCCAGACCCAGAACCTGTAAAGAGTAGTGGGATCAATGTCAGGTATAAAACTGACTCCTCCTCTGTTGATTCTAAGACCTCAAACACAACAAAAAGCTCTAGTGCTCATGTTGTTGTTGTTGAGGAGAAAAGCTCTTGTGTGAATCAAGGCAATGAGAACAACGACAAGCTGAAAGCCCCAATTGAGAAGCCCCATAGTCTAAAGGAAGAGATGATGGTTTTTGAAGACAAAACGATCATTCAAGAAATTCCAATTCCCCCAGAAATGGTTGAAGAAGAAGACACTTTCAAGTTGCTAAATGAATTCATGATGAACGATGTTTATGAGGAGTATGACGAGGAACTAAACCAGAAAGAGTTAGACGCAATGGTTGAAAATGAGTTGAATCCAATTATTGTTAATGAAAGAAGCCAGGAGATGAGTTTATCTCAATCGCTACCTAATACAAGCTCTGTTGTGCATCAAATGGAAAGGATGGAGATGTTCAAGCCTCAAACCACCAACTCACAGTCTAGCAAAAGAAAGGACAGGAATGGATGACACGACTTCATCTCAGCTGAAAGGAGGTGACGCCAAAAAGAAGAAGAGAATTGAATGACAGGTTCAATATTATCAAAAAGGAAGGTCTTTTGTGAAACTGGCTTTAGCATAAGTTTAGAAGCTACTGTATTATATTTCTCGTTAAGTCTGGTTTGTGTGATGATAAAACCACCTTCGAAGGGGTTAAGTTTTGTATGTAAAATAAGGAATAGGGATAACTTAGGTGGTCTTGTCATGACTAGGAAGAATTACAAGATGATGGGTATGTTTGTTGATAAATCTGATGGGTTTAATGTATGTATGTTGTATGTTTCAAGGGAGAATAGGGTTGGATATAGTGCTGATGTTTTTTGTGTGGCTGGACTGTATGAACCAGCTTGTATGGTTGACAAGTTAAAGAATATATGGAAGTTTATTTTGGACTATATAAGTTTGTTTGATGATGTTATTGCTATTTACTGTTGTTTTCAATTTGCTAGGATTACATTGTTTGATAAGCTTCAAAAAGAGGAAGATTCATCAGTAAATGAACCAGAATGTATAAGCTACCAGTTTAATTTTTTAATCTTAAAAATAAGACATATCTCACGTTTCCTTCCTCGGTTGAATAGAATAACTAATAGTCTCACCCTTTGTACAAATGCAGATAAATCCTCTGATGAGTGTTATGGTTATACATATATTATAAGGGCTGATAAATCTATTGCAGGCACAAAGGAACAACTTAATGAAGGAAAGAGCAAGTTCTGGAAAGTGAGATCTAAGATTAGAAGTCACAGGTTTATAATTCATATGAGGACACAATGGATAGCAAGCCGGAGCCGATTATGGACCGTTTTTTTCCAATTCCAAGGATTTCGATCGGACTATGACAGACAACAAGATAAGCCATCAGGAAGAAAGAACTGGCATTTGCAACACGTAAGGAATGGCCTTGTAGGACCAATGTTAATAATGTATCTTATCATGTTTAGTCAAAAAATACAATGTATGATCAAAGGTGAAGAATTGAATCGAAATGATCAGCAGCGTTGTCTTTATACAAGAAAATGGCTTTTGTTTGTTTATTACTTAATGCTTCAACCATTTGCTTCTTTTATAAATAATATGCATTATAACCAGGAGCTTGCCTTTATTAAGGAATATATTGTTATTAGCCAATATAAACTTAATCGGATCATCCGAAATAGAACAATATTAGGACATGATAGAGGTAGGACAAAATTTGGGACTTATGGCAATGACAATTTGAATGATAATATGCATTTAATTCTCAGTATTTTGAGTATATTAAAACGAGGTTTAAGAACCCAAGGAAAAAATACTAAGCTAATAAAATATGAAGATAAGCACATGAAATAGTAGAGGGATAGGTCGTAAATCCTTTTGGCCTGAGATTGATTCATTTTGTAAAATTGAAAGAGTTCAAGTAATGGCTATCATGGAAACAAAAACGGATAACATACCATCTGATCAAGTATGGAGGCGATCGGGATTTGATAACTTAGTTTGGTCACCATCAAGAAGAAGATCTGGTGGGATACGTGTGATGTGGAAAGCCCACCAATTAATCATTGATCGCTTGGAATTATTAATCCAGGAGTCACGATTTATAATATTAAAATATACAAACCTTGCTACAAAATATGATTTAGCTATTTGCTTTGTATACGCACCTCCTCATGAAAATGAAAAGAATTTATTTTGGGATTTATTAACTACAACAATAAAGAATATTCAATTACCAATCATAGTCATAGGGGACCTTAATGAGATACAAGAAACTAGTGATAAACAAGGAGGAAATTATCCAGAATACACAAGATTCCAACGTTTGTTTAAATTTAAAAGTGACTGTGAATTAATGGACATACCGACTACAGGCAATAAATTCACTTGGAGAAAAAATACAACTGAAGAAGACAATATATACGAAAAGTTGGATAGAACACTAGTGAGTTATCAAATTAGACAATGGTTCCCAGATATCATCACAAAACATTATGCATTCTCGACATCGGACCATTGTAAAATTGCGATTGAATTAAGTAATGGGCAAATAAGCAAAGCACAACCATTTAAATTTGAAAAAATGTGGACGCAACGTAAAGATTTTCAAAACATAGTGAAGCAAGCTTGGAGGGTGGACTTCCCCGGTTCAAATATGTTTCAGGTGGTAAAGAAAACTCAACTACTAAAAAACCATGCGAAACAATGGAATAAAAGAACCTTTGGAAACACTTTTGAACAATTACGAAATATTGAAGAAGAACTTATAAGCCTCCAAGAACAAATCCAAGTAAGTCCGATCCCTAGTATTGTACAAAAGCAACTACGACTGATTAGGAAAAAAGAATGCATTTTGAATTTTCATAAAACTTACTGGAAACAAAGAGCAAAAACAAAACATGTAAAATTTACTGATTCAAACACAGGCTACTTTCACAAAATAGCGAATGGGCGTAGAAATAGGAATATAATCAAAGAACTAAGGGCTTCGGATGGAACCCAATTATATGGGGAAAATAATATCAGAGAGGAGATAAGAAATGATTTTAAAAAACGTTATACCAAAGAACCCATAAATAATACAATCTTGAGGGACTATCTGAATTTAATCTCTAAAGAAATCACTGCAGAGGATAACATGGCACTAACTAAGTCGGTTTCTAATGACGAAATCAAAAACGCTGTGTTTAATATTGGCTCAGATAAATCACAGGCCCAGACGGAATGTCAGCAGATTTCTATAAATCATATTGGGATATTGTTGGTCCATCAATAATTAAGGCAGTCAAAAGTTTCTTCCACTCTGGTAAAATATTGAAACAAATTAATCATACCTTCATAACGCTACTTGCAAAACGAGAAAATCCAAACACTGCAAACCACTATCGACCAATTAGTCTTTGCTCCACAATATATAAAACAATAGCTAAGATAATTACAGAAAGACTCAAACAAGTTATGGAGAAAATTACTCACCCATTGCAAGGCGCCTTCGTAGCAAAAAGAGCTATTCAAGATAACGTGCTCATTGCACATGAAATATTCCATTCATTCAAATGTAAAAAGAACAAAGAAGGATGGGTAGCAATAAAATTAGATATGGAAAAAGCTTATGATAGACTAGAATGGAATTTCCTGTTTGCAGTTATGGATAAATTTGGATTTGACGAAAAATTTGTAACTTGGATTAAGGAATGTATCACAACAGTTTCGTTCTCGGTACTTGTAAATAATAGCCCTACAGACCTATTCTTCCCTGAAAGAGGATTGAGGCAAGGTGACCCATTATCACCCTATCTATTTATCTTAGGTACAGAAATCCTCGCTAGAAAATTACATCAAACCAGCTTGATATCAAACAAGTCAGTAGGTATTGCATTAGCTAGAGCAGGAACTAAGATTCCTTTTTTATCATTCGCAGATGACATCATAATTTTTTCAAAAGCAACCCATTCTGCGTGCGTTATAGTTAAGAAAATTGTGGAGGATTACTATGCAGTTTCAGGACAAAAAGTCAACTATCATAAATCTGCCTTTCACGTTTCGAAAAAATGCACTAATCAACAAAAGCAACAAATCCAACAAACTCTAAATATAACAACTATGACAGAACTTGAAAAATATTTAGGTTGCCCTATTATTAACGGAGCACCGAATAAAGAAGTCTTTAAGGAAACAGTAGAAAAAACAAAGAACCAACTATGTAAATGGAAAGCAAACTCATTATCACAAGAAGGAAGGACAGTCTTGATAAGATCAAATCTAGCAGCAAAGCCAAATTATTTAATGCAAAGTTTTATGCTACCCAAAAGTGTGCATAATGAACTAGATAAAATTAATAGATGCTTTTTCTGGAATAAAGATGAACAATATAAGCCACTCATTAGATGGGATCGTATCTGTAAACCTAAGTCCCATGGGGGGCTCGGCCTCAGGAAAGCAGAACACATGAACAAGGCGTTATAAATGAAACTATTATGGAAAATTCTTGCTGAACCACAGAACATTTGGGTGAATATTATAAAGGAAAAATATTTGAGAAATGATGATTTATTTTCATATAAGATTAAAATTAATACTTCATGGCAGTGGAAAAAACTTATTAGATTAAAATCGGAATTTGAAGAAGGCTTAATTTGGCAAGTGGGAGATGGAAAGACAATTAAATTTTGGACTAATCTCTGGGCAATGAATGAACCCCTGGGGAAGTATGCAATTGCTACAAGTTTGGTTAACCCGGAAACTAAGGTGAACGAGTTTATATCGGTAGATAAGAAATGGAAAATAGATGAATTAAAACAATGCCTTCCCCAAGATGTGGTGGATATTATAAAAAAATTACAATTCCAGAAAATGAATTTACGGATAGACTTTACTGGGCTCCAAGTGTAAATGGTTGGTTCTCAACCGAATCCGCGATTGCTCACATTACAAGAGTAAGGAATCAAGAACCTAACATTAACAATTGGATATGGAAATTAGATACATTTCCGAAAGTTAAGAATTTCCTATGGAAAATAGATAATAATGGACTGCCAACGAAAACAAGATTACGCGAAAACCTTGTGGCTGTTCCGGGGGGTTGTGCAATGTGTAACTGTACAAATGAGGACATATGTCATTTGTTTGTGGAATGTCCCCACACTCATAAGATTACCACACAAATCAATCCTAAAACAATGAATATATTAAAAAAGATTAATACTAGAAACAAGTCACCTCGTAAGTTGATTGATGAAATTAAACAACAGTTAGGAGCTAAAGATTTTACGGAATTAGCCATAATATGGTGGGGTATTTGGCATCAGAGGAATAAATTGGTTTTCCAACAAACCCAAGATGATGTAATACCAGACTTAGTAAAGTATATTAAGGAACAAATATTAGCTTGGGAAAGGGCAAAACGTTGGAATGAGAATGAAATCAAAATCGAAACAACTAATAAAAAATCTGATACACAAAAAACGCAAAATAAAGCATGGACGAAGCCGCCTCCAGGTTTCTGTAAATTAAATTTTGATGGCTCTAAATTGTTAGATAATTCGGCTACAACAGGAATAGTAATTAGAGGGTCAGATGGCGAAGTTATGGACATAGCTTCATCAAGATATGGTCATGTAACAATCCCACAAATAGAAGCTCTAGCATTACGAGATGGGATACGAAGGGCTAAACAACTACGTATAAGTAAACTAATAATAGAAGGGGATAACTTGACAATTATTAATGCAGCTCGGAAAAAAGAGCAATGCCCATGGGAAACAGATATGATAATATCTGATATCACAGTCTCTTGTCTGGGGTTTGAGGCTGTTATCATTAATCATGCGGGAAGAATTTCCAATGCTGTGGCCGATAAAATTGCTAAATTGGGCCATAGTCTCCCAATTGATGATATTTGGAACCACCCAGAACTTAAGGTTCTCATCCGAAAGGATGCTCTAGAACGTCCACCATAAGGTGATGTCCTAATCCTTACCTGATCATAAAAAAAAAAAAAAAAAAAAGAAGGAGCAATGTCAATGATCACCACTAATAAAAAACTTATTCAACAAGATTATTCTATGACAGTTATTTTACACGCAAACTGTTGTTATTTTTATTTTGGGTTTCAGCCTTGACCGCGAAATTAGGCCAGCTTGAAGTTTCAATTGATGGATTAATCTTAAGGCCGATTGACCGAAAACCACCCGTATAATAGGTCATATTGCCCTAAATCACCCCTTATATACCTATTTATCGAAAACCACCCCTATACCCCCTTCCGTCAAAAAACGACCACCTCACCAGGTTTCTCCGTTAAAAAGCCATGAACGCGCGCATGCGACGCGTTGTTAACTTCGATTTTGTTTTTTTCCCCTTTTTCTTTCTATCTCACAATATTAATATCATCATCTTCTCCAAATTTTTATATATATATATTTTTTTATCTCATTTTCTGTTTCTAATATCATCATCTTCTCTACCCATTTCTACATATTTTTCACTTTCTTCTAAATTGAAAAATCAAAAACAATTTCATCAAAAAAAAAACTTTCATCAAAAGAAAAAGAAAAATCAAAAATAATTTCATCAAAAGAAAAAATCTTTCTTCGAGGGATGGGGGTTAGGGATTCAAAGGCAAGAACCCTAAAACCCATGACAACGGCATCAGAAGTGGCCATACCCACATTGGCACCGACATCGATCACAACCCCATTCGCGATCTTCTCCCCCTCTTCACCCTTAATCATCTCGAAAAGGCCCTGAATGGTCACAGAGATGTCGGGCTTGCGGAAAGGCTTGTTCTTGAGGAGCCTAACGATGTTCTTGTGGGGTTTATCGGGCAGGAAGCCCAGATCAGAGAGGGCGTAAAGGAAGGGGTATTTGACCCCCTCGACGACGCTGGCGATGACCGGGTGGACTTGTGGGCATTTGAAGCAGTCGAAGGGCTCAATCCCGTGGAATTGGGGAGTTGCGATTTGAGGAGGAAGGTGGGATTATTAGCGTTTTGGTTTGGGGTGAAAGGGTGGAAGGAGACGAAGAAGAGGATGAGGGCTAAGAAGGGGAGAGAGATGAGTAGGAGAGATTTGGGGGTGAGGAATTTGAAGGACTTGTCTCTTCTCCAACCGTTGGCCATGGGAAGAGGGGGATTAGAGATCGGATTCAAGGGACGCCGGAGACCTATCATCCTCTGTTCCTCTCTGGCGTGGTCTTTCGGGTTTCACCGTTGAACCCTTCAAACAAGTCACAAATCCTCCTCTTTCTTTCACCATGTCCGAGTGTAGAACTGGCTTCAATCCTTTGATCTAAATCCCAATATATAACACAGCTACAGATGAAATTGTTCTAGAAATGGGTAGAGATTGGTTTTGATTTTTCAATTTAGAACTATTATATTTGATAAAAAAAGGTTCATAAGGGTATATGAAATTGGTTTTGATTTTTCAACTTAGAAGAAAAATGAAAATATATAGAAATGGGTAGAGAAATACGCGTCACACGTGCGCGTTGACGGCTTTTTAACGGGGAAACCAGTTGGGGTGGTCGTTTTTTGACGGAAGGGTGTATAAGGGTGGTTTTCGGTAAATAGGTATATAAGGGGTGGTTTAGGGCAATATGGCCTATTATACGGGTAGTTTTCGGTCAATCGGCCTAATCTTAATTGTCATTGGATCAAAAAAAATCTTAATTGTCAATCTTGACCGAACACACTAATATTCATTATAAAGCAAAAAGAATAGGTAAGAAGAATCGGAAAAGGCAGAGATTACAAGGCATCCGAGATGAGTTCAAGTAGTTCATTCGATAATGCAGCTAACTCTAGTGCTAAATCGTTCAACTCCACAATCATAGGTAACAATTTAACTCTTATCAGAATCATTTATTTCAATAAAAATTGAAAGGTTCATCGACAAATTGCTACTTCCTCCGTCCACAAAAAGTTGTCCGGCTTTCCTTTTTGGTTATCCCCAATAGTTTGTCCAACTCTATTTTCTTTCCATTTATATCACTATGATTTTACAATCTTATCCTCACACAATCTCATTATATTACACCCATTATCCAACTTTTCACTCAACTTTATTATTTTTTTATACAAAATTACAAAATTATCTCCATCCAATCTTATATATTACTCCTTTTTATTACCTTTTTCATCAACCTTATCACTTTTTGCCATCACCTATCAAACTTCCACTTTTCACTAATTTGCGTGTAAATATGCTTTATGGACAAGTTTTCGGGGACGGAGAGAGTAGTACTTTGATACATGTAAATAAGAGTTTTGATTAGTACCTATTTCTTTTCCTTAGTTGTGGCTGTGATCAGTACAATCGGAACCATCGCTATAGTGATTGCCATCATCTATTGCTTGAAGAAAGCTGCAAAATCGACACCGCGGACATACGCACAATTCACCATCGGTGCACATCCAAACGAGCAACATATGTATGCACCTGACCACCCAAACTTTACGGTGGCCACGAATTCCCAGCTGATGGAGGCGGCGACGATGGAGAGATTTTTGAGCGACATGGCCAAGGAGAAGCCCCTTCGCTTCTCCTCCCAACAGCTCAGGGACTTCACCAACAACTTCTCTACCCGACTTGGGTCCGGTGGGTTCGGAGTCGTCTACAAGGGAGGCTTTCCAAATGGCATCCCCATCGCGGTCAAAGTCCTCAACAACAACCTCGGGAAGCGAGTGAAGGAGCAGTTCATGGCAGAGGTGGCCACCATGGGTCGGACCTACCACATCAACTTGGTCCGACTCTACGGCTTTTGCTTCAATTCCACCCTCCAAGCGCTCGTATATGAGTACATGGAGAATGGCTCCCTCGACCACCTACTCTTTCACGAAGATCCCAACAACAACAACAACAACAACAACAACAACAACAACAACAACAACAACAACAACAACATCAATCTCGACTGGGACAAGATGCAAGAGATTGCCGTGGGGACAACCAAGGGAATCGCGTACTTACACGAGGAGTGTCAACAAAGGATCATAAATATGATATTAAGCCCGGGAACGTACTCCTTGACTCGAACTTGAAGGCCAAGGTGGCCGACTTTGGGTTAGCTAAGTTATGTAATAGAGACAACACCCACGTGGAGTTGTCCGGGATAAAGGGAACCCCTGGGTATGCGGCGCCAGAAGTATGGATGCCATACCCGGTGACACACAAGTGTGACGTTTATAGCTTCGGGATGTTGTTGATGGAGATGGTGGGGCGTAGGAAGAACCACAGGGAGGGGATTTGAGCGGGACGAGTAGGGAGTGGATGCCGCGGTGGGTTTACGAGAGGGTGGAGAGGAAGGAGGTGGAGGTGATGATGGCAGAGTTGGGGGTTTCAGACAGGTTGAGGGAGAAGGCCGAGAGGGCGGCTTTGGTGGCCTTGTGGTGTGTCCAATACTTGCCCTCTGCTAGGCCGAATATGAGTGATGTTGTAAGGATGCTCGAGGGAGGTGTGTCATACCGACGCCGCCTAATCCATTTGCTCACCTTGCTACCGATGCATTTTTCAGTGGTGGAAGCGATGGGATGGGGACTTCTAGTTGGGGTGGGAGTATAACTACTATGGCTAAGCCTACGATTCACACCTATCCTCCACGTTTGAGCGGAGAATTGATAAACTAGATAATGTTACTTGTTGATAGTGTTGTTAACAAAATCAACAACTCTTGCACAAATTGATCAGTTTAGGAGGTTTAAGGTGGATTTAGAGCAACACCCGATGATCAAATTCTATTTATATATAATATACTAGCATGAGTTTCTGTGCTACGCACAGAGTATTTTTTATTTTCTCTATTTTAATTAACATTTATTTAATTCATAGAAAATAATATCGAAACATTCTTAAGTTTTGATAAAATACAGTAGTTTGCTATTTTTTTGCATGAATATTATTGTATTTTGTAATGTTATAAGTTTATTATTTTTGTATCGTTTCAACCAATATTATTATATAACAGATATAACATACTTTATAAATTAAGACAAATACAAAGTTTCAAAATTTTTTCGTCCATCGATGAAGAATTTTAATTTATTTTATATGTCATTATTTTAGTTTTCAACTACTAACTAACAAATTTAGTATGGAAAGTGTCATCCTATATGAATGCATACGTATATATATATATATATATATATATATATATATGAAAATCTCCAATTTGTTTTTATACTTGCATTATTGTTAGTCTAAATTTTTAATCTAATTTATAATGATGATCATAAATAATAAATATCATGATTACAAATTAATAATATCTAACATACTTGTATGACATACTTTAGGAACCTATAATAACAAAATATCTTATTATAATATTATATAATAAGAATAAAATAATAAATACTAAAAATAAAAATTATATAGTATAGTCATTGTATCTTCTTAATATATTTATAGTGATTGATGAAAAAAGTTATTATAAATTAGCCTTATTTTATTATTGGTAAATTAATTTTAGATCACTTCAAGACATTAAATAAAATTTCCTATAGTGGAAAAAAAAAGAATCAAAAAATTTATTATTGGTGTCTGTTTCAAAATATTATTGCCATAATGTTTTGAACTTTAGACCTATGTGTTATTGGACAACTACACCACTACCACTAAGCTAATGATGTTTCTTGGATTTTAATTTTCATAATGATGATTATATAGGAAGGATTGCAACCAATACTAAATGGACTAATGGTGCATTTAATGGGGACACCATCTAACTTTTATATATATATATATAGGGTTGTTCATCGGTTCAAAACCGAACCGAACCGACCAAAACCGAACCGAACCGAAACCGATATTTTTGAAATATGAGAACCGAAAACCGAACCGAATTTTTTTGGTTCGGTTGGGCTCGGTTTCGGTTTGTGCCGGTTCGGTTCACATGCAAACCGAAAAAAACCGAAGTTTGAAATCTGCATTTGTTGTTGTCACGTGCTTGGGAGTTGGTTTTGTAAAGGCTGGGTTTTCTTGTAAATGGGGAAATAAGAGGGAAAAGTTGTAATTAGTGAGAATTGAGAAGGGGTTTTATTCTACTACCGACTTGTTACAGAGCATCGATTAAGCAAAGTTATGGCTTCTGCAAACTCTCTTTCTCTCAAATCTCTAATTCTCTCTTGGTTTGATTCCTATCTCTAATCCTGCGTGAACGACGGAGATTAGGGCGAAGAACGACGGTGTGAACGACGAACCTTCTAACTCCAGTCGGCGTGAACGACGACAGCAAGATGAATCTGAGGCTCCAACCGGCATGAACGACGGAGACTAGGGCGAAGAACGACGGCGACGAACCGAAACCGGCGTGAACGACGAACCTTCTAATGCTCCAATCGACTTCTCGAGGCTCTTAACAACGGCCGGCGACCCGGCATGATCGACGGCGGCGAGAGGGGGACGCACCGACGGCGTCAGCGGGCCAGCGAGAGAGAACTTGGATTGGGGGAATTTGGGGCTGGCGGCTGCTCCGCTTTTGTATGTGAGAGATCAGAGTAGAGAACTAGGGTTAGGATTGAAGAAACAAAACTACAAAAGGCAGGCTTGAGGCATCGGGCCTTCGGTTTAGGCAAAATCAACAGCCCACAACCCACTACATAAAAAAAATACAAAAGTTTTTTTTTTTTTTTTTAATTCGGTTTAAACCGAACCGAACCGAACCGATATGAAACCGAACCGAACCGAAACCGATATTTATGAAATTAGTGGACCGAAAACCGAACCTAATCTTTTCGGTTTCGGTTCGATTCGGGTCGGTTCGGTCGGTTCGGCTAAAATCTTCGGTTTTGGTCGGTTCATGAACAGCCCTAATATATATAAAATAGATTATAGCTCGTGTATGTGAATGTGCCTATATCCAATTTTACGAGCTTTGCTAGTTCTGGGAATGGAGAACTTTGCTAGGTACCGATCCTATTTAGGGACAAAAAACAATCTATTTACTTTACCGAGAGGCAGATCCACATCCGTTGGATGGGGGCGGATTTTCGCCTAGTCATCTTACCCGAGTAAATTATACACAAGTTAGAAGGTCAACTTGCAAGCCATGAGTCATGGTACAACCTCAAATCCTTAATGCAACCTTAGTCGCTCGAATCGGGCTTCATCCCACGCTTTTACTTGCATCAAATTGAGTGTTGGGGAATGACCGAATGAGTATTATTAGGGTAGAATAAATCTAGATAGAGTTATAAATTAATCAAGTAAAAGTAATTGAAATTTGCAATGGTCTCTTTCTATCACAAATAAAATTCCAAAAAAATGATTCAATAATTTTTAGCTATTTTTTTCCATTCATCAATCTTTACTTAATTTTTACCTAGCTAATTATCCTAAAATTTGATTTGTTTTTAGTAAACCTTTTCTCAAATTTTAGCCCCAAAGCCCAAATTTGATTTTTAAATTTACTTTTGTCATACTTTAGTTCATGAAATTGGCCCAATTGGAAGCCCGCTCCCCAAATTAACCTAGGTCTTCTTCATCAACCTCCCACAAATCAATTTGAGCTTCTGTGACAACACTCGAAGCAATCCCACCCTTAGTCCTCTCCTCCTCCATCACCAAAAGCTCGCCCCATCCTGCCCCGCACCACTCCCACTCCTTACTACCTAAGGGTTGAGAATCGGTTCAAAAACGAACAGAACCGATTTTTGGGTACGGTTTTCGGTTTTCAATTCGATCTAGCGTCACACCTGCTTTGAGATGGAGAGCACATTGGAGCAGCTGAGTGAGCTGAGGTAGTGTGCATGCTCCATGTGGCGCACCAATTTGTAGTTGGAGCATCGCGCCACACCATATGAAGTTCAACACAACCGTGATCAGTGTCCCATGATCTTCAAGCCCGACAATCTAGTTTGACTCTATTTGAGGAAGGAGTGGCTCCCACAAGCAATGAAGTCGAAGCCAAACCATTGTGGAGACGGTCCTTTTCGGGTTCTTAGGCGCATGCCGCGCATAGGCAACAACACATCAATTGATTTGCTAGAAAAGTATGAAGTCCACACCACCTTCAACGTGGCCGACCTTGCATCTTACCTCATGCCTCCCTTCCAAGTTGAGGAAACAAGGACGTTTTTGAGACAAGGGGAGGGTGATTTTGCATCATCCCCACACGATAATATCAACATATAAATGTTAAAATAGAGGTTAATTTAGGGATTACAAAGAGATTAAAAAGATTATTAGAATTACCCAAACACTTCTCATCTTCTACACATTAGTGTCATCAACTTTGTGTTCTTGTCTCTTTAGCGGTGGAAGTTTGAGAGGACAAAGGTATTGACCGGCTAGGTTACAAGAGTTGTACGAAGACAATTTGCTTGGTGTTCACAAATTCAACCGATCGAGGTATATGTTTTTATGACTTTTGAAGTTTTAGGGCATTATCTTTCAAGGTTCTAGGGTTTAGGGCTTTACTTCTTCTGTATTCTAAACTGGAGAAATATAACAGAAGTTTTAGCAATAACCTAAAGAAATTTTAGGACAATGATTAAAAAATAAGCTTGCACGCAGGTATTAATACAAGAACATATATTTTTATCAAGAGATTGAATCTCATTCCTAAAAAAAGAAGCTTTGAATCGATACGATCATAATACAAGAACTTATATTTTTTCAACTTGCAAGTATTAGTTGTTTAATATTTACAACTACATATGTAATACGTATTACGTGGTAATGCAGATTGGTTGTAATTTGGTTTCGGTGATTTCAAGCATCATTGTTAAGATTAGTTATATCAGTAAAATTAACATTTTTGTTTATCATGTATTGTAGAATGAGAGATGCATCATTGTTAAGGTTGAAAAATGAACATGAAATTGAAGATTGAAAGAACATAATTTGTAGCCCCATTCTTCGTAGTCCTGCATTGCCGATTGAGAATGTGCAAAAATTGTTGCCAGTTTGTGTGCAGGTTTGATGTGTTGTCTATTTGTTATGAATGTTGTGATGATTTGTATGACTTTGTCTGATTAGTGTCCCTGAATGTATCATTACAGATTGCAAGATTGTATTGTAGCTTGTGAAAGTGTGATATTGTGTGAAACGTGGTTTTTATATGCTTCATGGTTGTTAAAGTTTTCGAGTGTATTTTAGTGTTATTGAGGTTTCAAAGAGTTTTATGTATAAGGAAAGGCCGGGTGCAATGGAGAAGAAGGATTGCATCGGCAGGATGACGTGCAATGGTGGAGAAGGAATTTATTGTCGAATCGGGGTGCAACGATGGAGAAGGGTTGCATCACTGGTTAGGATTGCAATGAGAGTTGTAGCTCCGCCTCACTAGAGAAGTGAGTGTAGGTATGTGTTCGCGTGAGTATGGGTGTGTAAGTGAAGAAGTGTATGTCGTTGTGGGAATATGGTCGTTTGTGAGAGCGGCATGGTGTGTGTGTGTGTGTGTGTGAATGTGAATGTGTGGATTTGTGAATGTGTGTAGGTGCGCGTGTACGTGTGAATGTGTGGATTTGTGAATGTGTGTGTAAGTAGGGTGCGTGTGTGTGAATGTACGGATTTGTGAATGTGTGTGTAAGTAGGGTGTGCGTTTGTGAATGTGTGGATTTGTGAATGTGTGTGTAAGAGGACTTGTAATTGTGATTATGCTAGTGAATTGAATGTTTGTAACTAACTGGACCTGGGACTGGAGTTAGAGTTATAATTGTTTGATTGTGGACACTTGGTTGCTAACTTTAGGAAAAACTATTTTTTTAAACGTCTTGTAGTTGCTTTGTTGATTCTAGCTTGGTAGAGTAAGATTTGACCCTTCGGGGAAACTATTTTTCAGTTCAGGTGATCTCAAGATGTCATGACTGAACCTCGGAGAAATGGTGATGCGCAGTAGGGACGCACGTGCACTAGATAGTCTAGTGTTCATTGTTGCCTTGGTTTACTTCCTTTGATATTGATGTTTTATTGATTTTTTTTTGAAACGGTGAGAATTAGGGTCTGCCTTAAGGCGGGATCCCTAGAGCATCCTTGCGGAGGAGAGCTAAGAGCTCATGATGGTTCCAGATAGTTTCCCATGAGAGATTGTGGCCCAGAAACGCAATTTTATCGGCCATAGAGTTGCACTGCCCGCTCCCATGATAAAATCGAACTGACTCGAAGTCTCATAGGGATACGAGAATATCTGTGATAATCCTTTCTATCTCCCATGGGCAGCGGATTTGTCCTATGAGGGCTTTGATAACAGTGATATTATCTCCTTCTATCTCCAGCTTTCTGATATTCCTCTGTTTGGCCTTCTTCACTCCATCCCATAGTGCCAATGTTCTGCCATCAATACTGAGATTTTCCATACGTACTGGCACACCCATCAATTGGGTTTCCAATTTCATCTCTTATAATTGAACCTCCCGTTGAGTTACCATTGTTTAGCTTAGATCCATCAAAATTCAATTTTGCATAACTCCGACTCGGCTTCTTCCAACATTGCGCTTTGATTCGTGGTCGGCTCCTTGAACATACACCCTTAGTCGGACTCATTTCTTCATCCTCAACCCATTCTTTCGCCTGCTTCCATTGATTCAAATGATTGCGGATATAAACGTTGAGGTCTTGTATTTGATCATTAGGCATTTGTTGGAACAATACCTTGTTTTGTTGGTGCCAAATGCCCCACCAGGCTACCGCTAACTCAACAAACTCTTCTTTTCGTAGTTTGTTATTTAGCTCAAATAGCACAGTTCGAGGGGTTGCTTAAGGGAGGTTCAGCTCTCTAAGTATGCGTTCCGTGTTGATATTTATGCTCTTTATTATTTCCAAAGTGTGCGGGCATTCAAGTAGAAGATGTATCGAGTCCTCATGTGTAGCATTACACATGAGACAACCTTGAGGAATAGAAAACTGTTTTTCAATAAGCCTTTCTTTCGTGGGTAATCCATTCATATCGATTTTCCAAAAGAAATTCCTTACTTTTGGGTATGTATCCAATTTCCATATCCATGCATTGGGATTCAAGGTCATATATTCTTCTTTAGTTATTAGGCTTATTGTTGAGTTCGTTGAGTACCAACCGTTCTTGCTTGGGGCCCGGATCAGTTTATCATCGATATCATTTTCGGGAATTGGAATTCTTATTATTTTCTCTATCACTTCATTAGGAACTACATGATGAAGATCATTTATTTTCCATCTGTTATCCGTAGAGATGAAGTGTTCGACTTTGGTTTCAACATTTACCACATTATTTGTAGCTATCCACTCTTTTAGTGGTTCGCTCGTGAGCCATCTGTTTGTCCAAAATTTAATCGTCCGTCCATTTCCTATTTGCCATCTCAATCCTTTCTCAAATTCTGGCTTTAATTTCATCAATTGATTCCATTGCTATGAGCTGGTCGGTTTTATTTTGTATTCCAAGAGCGTGCTTCCCCTCAAGTATTTTTCTTTAATCACTTGGACTCAAACATTGTCTTGCTCGGTAAGAATTTTCCATAGCAACTTAATCTAGAGCGCCTTGTTCATATCTTCCGCTTTTCTTATGCCTAAGCCCCCATATGCCTTTGGTTTGCATATTCGGTCCCATCCTATCAGTGGCTTATGTTGTCTGTCCTTATTCCAGAAGAAATTTCTATTTGTAACGTCAATTTCATCACTTACATGTTTTGGCAACATGAAACTTTGCATTAAGTAGTTCGGTTTTGTAGAGAGATTCAACCTGATTAAAGTTGTTCATCCTTCTTGAGATAACGTATTAGCTTTCCATTTTGCTAATTGTCTCTGGGCATTTCCAACAGTGTCTTGAAAACTTTCTTTACTCACTCTTCCGTTAATAATTGGACATCCTAGATATTTTTCTAAGTTTTCCATCGTTCTTATCCCTGGCGTTTGTTTGATGTTTTGTTTCTGTTGGTCAGCCACCTTCTTAGAGGTGTGAAATGCTGATTTATGATAGTTTACTTTTTGTCTTGTAGCTGCGCAATATTCTTCAATAATCTTCTTCATTTGATTACAGGCATTTTGGTTTCCTTTGGCGAACACAATAATATCATCTACAAATGCTAAGAATGGCACTCTCTTACCTCCCCTCGCTATTGGAAATCCTATAAGCAGTTTCGGGCCCTCACTCACTTTCTAAAGTTTTCGGACAAGGAGCTCTTCACCAACTACAAATAGATACGGTGATAACGGGTCTCCCTGTCTAAGTCCTCGTTCAGGCTCAAATGGCATAGTTGGTCCGCTATTCACTAGGACTGAGAACGATACGGTGCAAACACACTCCCGAATCCATTTCACAAACTTATCATCAAAACCAAAATGGCATGGGATTCGGAATAGGATTTCCCAGTCTACCTTGTCGTACGCTTTTTCCATGTCTAACTTTACTGCCATCCATCCTTCCTTCGCTTGGCTTCGCCTAAAGAAATGAAAGATTTCATGTGCTACGAGCACGTTGTCTTGTATTGCCCTTCCAGCAACAAAAGCCCCTTGCAATGGGTGAATGATTTTAGGCATAACTTTCTTTAATCTTTCCGTTAGGATCTTGACTATTATTTTATATATCGTCGTACATAGGCTAATCGGTCTATAGTGGTTTCTCGTTGAGGGGTTGTCATTTTTTGGTAATAATGAAATAAACGTATGGTTACTTTGTTTCAAGATCTTCCCCGAATGGAAAAAGCCTTTAACTGCTCTTATTACCGTTGGGCCTACAATGTCCCAGTATTTTTTGTAAAACTCTGACGGCATGCCTTCTGGTCCTGGGGATTTGTCCGAACCTATTTGAAAAACGACACTTTTTATTTCTTCATTCGTTACAGGCTTTGTCAGACCATGATTATCCTCTTCTGTAATTTCATTGTCTATAAGTGTCAAGTATTCTTCAAGAGTAGCAGTATTTATTTGTTCATTCTTATACCGCTTGCGGAAGTCATTTTTGATCTCACGGTAGATGTTTTCTTCACCCACAACCTGGGTGCCATCATTCAATACAATCGTTCTTATGTTCTTATGGTTTCGGCGTACTATTGCTATTTTGTGGAAATACCCTGAGTTCAAGTCAGTTAGTTTTACATGCTTTGTCTTTGCCTCCAATACGTTCTGTGGAATTGTAATATACACTCTTTATTTCGTAAAAACCGTAACTGCTTTTGGATGAGGGCCGGTTGCGGGGATTCAACAATTTGTTGCTGCAAATCGAGGAGGGTGTCTTCAATTTCCCGTAATTGTTCAAATGTATTCCCGAACGTTTTATTGATGTTTTATTGATTGATTATTAGTGGGTTGCAAGTGTTTTGTTGTTGTTAATATATTGTACGGGTTAGGTTCAAGATGTTTTGCTTGAACTATAGTTTTTACAAAATACGAGTTGGATATTTTCTTGTTTTATCGTCGTGCCCACGTTGCAAGATCCAGTTGTTCAGTTGTCAAACTAGCTTGGTAGTGCCTTGTGAGGTCTACTACCAAGTGACGCCTTGTTAGAAAGACGAGGTGTTACAACCAAGTTCACTTACCCACCCGATTTCTTTCCATGAAGATAAGTGGTCCTCAATGCCATCACAGAATAATAACAATAATCACAAATCCCTACATGAAGGCTGATCCATTTGAAGAAATGAGTTTCTCGTCTTACTCTGTAGTGGTTCGTTGTCTTAGGCTTCACATTCTTGTTTAGCTCATTAACTTTTAGACAATCTGAAGATGTTGGAAAAGCTTGTAGATTGATGATAAATTTCGGTTTAGAGAACTCGGGAGTTGAATCAAAGCAATGCTTAACTCGTCTTGCTTGCACTGTTGTTACTTTTATAGTTGTGCTTTATGTTATTTGTATAGAAACTCCCATGATAAATGCAGCCATGGTAAGCCACTTTACTTTTTATGTTTTTCATTCTTCATGTTTTGCACTTTTGTACTTTCTGTTATTTTTCAGTTCGCTCTTTCATTTTTTGGAGGCACTAGGTTATATGTGATAGACAGTTTGGAGGAATCAACTACCCTGTTGGTGGTGTTTTTGGAAGTGCAAATTATCTGGCACAACGTCTTGTTGAAAATGGAAGGATCACACTAAATTAAATTCTTTGAATATGCTCCCGGTGCGAAGTACGGGGCACATATCTAGTCTCATAAAATCCCGCATATTTCAGATAAACATACTGGTTCAAAAGAAAACAAAAAGATAAACAAGATCAAAGGCTTTCATCACAGTATAAGATACAAAACATATAATCAATCTAGATCACATTGACAATCGCAAAACTCCTAGAGGGAAGGGTTGAAGTGGTCACTGTTGCCAAATTTCAACACTACTTAACCTCTCTTTAAAAAAAACACTAATTATTCACTATATAAATTCCCAACCCATTTTGTCTTCTTTCTCTTCCTCTTTTCTCTTCTCTCTCTTCCTCCCTTTCCCTCTCTCCCTCTCTCTATTTCTCTTCCTTCCTTCTCTCCTCTTCCTTCCCTTCTCTCCTTTCTCCCCCTCTTTCTCCTCCCCCAAAGCTTGTTGACGGCAACAACGAGGTCTTGGTGGTTGGCTTTTCGAGGGCGTCACCGAGAACCGAGTCGTAGAAGTCAAAAAAAAGGGATGGGAGAGTCGAGGGTGGCAGCGAGTGAGGTGGTTCACCAAGGTGACCGGCCAACGTCAATGGGAATAGATCTGGAAACTCTAGATCTAGATCTACAATTACTAGATCTAGATCTAGAAATGTGGGCGCTGACACCGTCCACCATAGTGTGTAACCACGTGAAATCGCTTCAGTGAAAAGTTTTTCTTTTTATGGGTTTTGGTGATGACAAGTTAGGTTTACAGTATTTGTCACCGTCTCTTGCCTTTCACATACTTCTTCGTTTTAGATACGACTTTTGGTTTTGATTTTGGAGTTTTGTGTTTAGGTTTTGGAGTTTTTCGTTTATGGGTTTTGATGATGAAAAGATGGGTTTATGGTTTGTATGTGGTGACAGATGTTTTTTTAATGCGGTGTCAGGTTCTAAATCGTGGTGACAGATTCTAACACGATGACAAATTTTAAATGGGATGAGAAGTTTTATTTGCATTGTTTAATTTGTGTGTGTATATATATTAGTTTTAATTATGGCCATTAGCTCAAATGGTAAAGCAACGTGCTTAATGCACAATAATGTAGGTTCAAATCCCACATATGCTTACTATTAAATTTCGATAACAAATTTTGTACGTGATGACAAGTTTAATTGCAATTTCAGTGTAGTTCTCGTGGTGACAAGTTTTTTATACAAGGTGGCAAATTTTTTGTGCGTGGTGACAAGTTTTTGTACGCGGTGACAAGTTGTTTGTACATGGTAATGAATGTTTATATACGGTGACAAGTTTTATGAAAAGATTTGACGAAAATTTAACTAATGACAAGGTTTATGACAAATTGGGTGATAATAAATTAAAATAGGTGAGGAAATATCAACAATGATAATATTTAACCACGATTTAAGTGGTGATAAGATTGGACGAAAAATTAAGTGATGACGGGCCGGATAATAGACAAAAATTTAAGTGATGACACGTGGAGTGATGACATATTATGCAATGACAAATAGGATGATGACAGGATGGATGGTGATAGAATAAGTAGTGACACACGTGTGATTTATTTTTTGACCAGGGTAAAATTTAAACTTTGATTAGCTAATTCATTTATTTTTCCTACTGTCCAAACTCCCCATTAATTATCCCAAGCATTAGCAACAACAACAACAACAACAATAACCCAGTGTAATTCCCCTTTCGGGGAATCTGGGGGGTCAGGATGGGGGCCCTCCTGGCTAACGCAAAGGGAGAGCGTCCAAAAGACCCAACAGAGAAGCAAGAAGCCTAGCAACATACAAAGTGAAGACAAAACAAATCCAAAGCAAACAAAGCACACAACACAAAAAAAACAAAAAAAAAAAAACAAAGCATAGAACAAGACGTCAGACAGAGCCAAAAACTAAAACTTGTTGGTCGTGGTCTAGCCATCCAACACTCGAATCTCCTCCCTCCACCTGTCTCTACACAATGCTAGCTCTGTCGAAATCCCCAAGCGGCTGACATCCTGCCTTATGCTGTCCTTCCATCGTTTTCTCGGTCGACCCCTTCCTCTGCGAATAACTCCCAAGTCCAGACTTTCACACCTTCGTATTGGCTCCTCGGGGCCCCGCCTCTGGATATGCCCAAACCACCGCAGTTTTGACTCACGAAGCTTGTCCTCTAAACTAGCCACTCCCATCCTGCTTCTGATCTTTTCATTTCTGATTCTATCCAACAGCGTGTTTAATGCCTACGTATTTAATCTCTTCATTTATCCCAAGCATTAGCATTTTTCCCAATTTCTACGTGTTTAATGTCTTATACCGTAGACATTTGACTCGATCAACCGATAGCAATTAAAATATCATTACGTTGTCACCATCGAAACAAATCTCGTAACATGAAATTGATACGAGGAATAAACGGAGCTCGGTCAAACACTAATCGTACGTGTCGTATCAGTTTGGAAAAAATTGGTATACACGTTGCTAATGTTTCCATTAGCTAGGAATTATAAAAATCCCTCTTGCAACATACTACTTTATAAGACTCGGTCATTCTCTATAAGAGTCGATTAGTGGTGTCAAAAGGTCGGATCGGATGGATTCGGGTTCGATTTTTCCAGATTCAGGTTGAGTGCGAGTTCGAATCAATCGGGTTACGAGTCAAGTCGGATTGAGTCTTGACAGGTTATTGTATGGGTTTAGGTTGAGTGCGAGTTCGGATCAATCGGTTTACGAGTCAAGTCGGATTGAGTCTTGATAGGTTATTGTGTGGGTTCAGGTCGATCTAATAGGTCAAGAATTTGAATTTTTAATGATTATTAAAATAATATTATGATTAACTATAATATTTAATAATAAAATATTATTTTTTATATTTTTATAATAATATCTTTTTTATAATAGTTTTTATAATAAAATATAGTATAATATTTAAAAGAAAAAAAATATATATATATATATTCTACATATGTAAAAAACAATAAGGTTGGTTGGGTTGGGTTAGGGTTAATCGGGTTCGGTTTTTTCCTTTACTCACTATTATTTGGGTCGGATTTCAACCCTAAAATTTTTTGTTGCTTCGGATCGGTTTTTCGGATCGGGTTAGGTTTTAATAAGTGTGTAGTCAATAAATCTGATCAATATTAATGTTTGGGGGAAGAATACGCATGTTTGATACAACATTATTTCAATTTTTATCGTTAAATTTTAACTTTGGAGTTTTAGTTATTTTTCGACATAGTATTATACTCCTTTAGAGGTGTCAAATAGGTTGAGTCGGCTGGATTCGGGTTCAGTTCGGTCTTTTCGGGTTCGGGTTGATTGCAGGTTCGGGTCAATCGGGTTAAAGGTCAAGCCGGGACGGGTCTTGACTGGTTATTGGGCGGGTTCGGGTCAACCTACCAGGTCAAGAATTTGAATTTTTAATGATTATTAAAATAATATTATAATTAAATAATAATAAAATATTTTTTTAATAGATTTTTATAATAATATTTGATTTCAAATAGGTTTTATGATAAAATATACTCTGTATTATAATACTTACAATATAATATATTTATTCGACATATATATAATATATCGGGTCGGGCGGATCGGTCTCGGGTTTCAACCCAATCGAGTTCGGGTTAATCGGGTTCGATTTTTTTTCTTTGCTCGCTACTATTCGGGTCGGTTTTCAACCCAAAACATTTCGGTCAATTCGAATAGATTTTTCGGGTCGGATCAGGTTTTGACAGCTCTATAATACTTCGTATTTTGATCACTCGTTTCATACTTATATGAAAAATGACACACTACAGTATATCATGTACAATAAAATTAAGTACAAAGGCACAATTCTTCATCATATCATACATCATCGGAGTTAAAATAAAACTAGCTTAACCTGTCGTGCCATGCACGACTATTTCACTTAAAAATATTAAAATTAAATTATATATTTTATAATTAACTATTTATATGTAAAATATTATATAAGTTTTATCTTGTGGGCATGTTTTTTAACTTTTAAAAAGAGTGATGTTGTTTTTAAGTTCATAATTTTTCACTCTTATCTATATTGTTATAAAGCCCGATTATAAGAAATTAAATTAATATTTACATATAATTTTCGGAAATTTCGTCCGGTACCCTTGATATTAAGACAATTTCGTCTGGTACCCAGCTATTTTTCATGTTTCGCACGGTAACCCTAACATTTTAAAAAATTTCGCGATATGTCCAGCCGTTTGGCTGAGGGTGAAAATCGTTAAGTGGGGGGTAAAAACGGGATTTATGCACAAGCCTGGTAAGCTCTTCCTTTTTCCATCTGGTTTCCCGATTCCGTTCTCCTCTTCCGGCGATACTCTTTTATCCGCTAAATCGATGAGGCTCTTTGCTGAATGACAAAGGGAGGGGCAACGAGGCGGCCTTTACAACTTTGAGCGGTATCTTGGACGACTTCGTATGTTGGCCTTGGAGATCATCGTGGATTGAGGGAGGGACAACACAGTGGTAATTTCAGGGTATTTGGGCATGGACGACAGTGCTTGATCGATATGAGGTACATAATTATGTAGTTTAAACCGTAAATTATAAAAAAATTCTAATCTTCAAGTTCTAGGGTTTTTAGGATTGGAAGTCAAATATATTGGGGCTTCAAATATTATGGATTCCACGATGCTTATTGTGTAACTGGAATTGATTCTTTTTTTCCCTCCCATTCAATTTCTCCACCACTGTTTATCTATATTAAAGCTAAATTGTTCTGATTGATTTTTAGCCATAGTAGAAAGTTCATTGTTATTCTTCTATTATCTTGCAGATCTTGAACTTTTGTTTTGAATTTCTTGCAGGTTCCATTTGAATTCAGTGAATTTATACTATTAGGTCTTCTTTGTATTGTAATTTATTTCATTGGCCTTCAGATTCACTTGTAATTCGTTATTTATTAGAGTGGAAGTAAGTATATTATTAGACTACACAATAACTTATCAAGACATTAGGTTCCTTTTTAACTTCTTCTCACCTCCCTGGTGTTAGGGGTAGCTCAACCAGTTGATCATAAACATTGTTCATATGTAAGGATGAAGTTATAGTTCTTATCACTAATGCTTAGAATGTTCATGATCTCTGGTTTTAAGTTGGTCTATGCTGTTTTTTTTTCCTGAAGTTGGTCTTTACTACTCCTTTTCCATGTATTTAAGCCTATTAGCTCAAATGGTAGAGCAGTGTGTTTAAGCACTTGGATGTGGGTTCGAGTCCCACATAGGCTATTCTAATCGTATGCACGTTGATCTTGATTTATAAAGGTAAGTCCATACTGGTTCGGATTAACCTTCTCTTGTAATTTAGGGAGCGTACATTGACCCCAAAGTGTCAGATGAAAAATCAAAGAAGGGTTCATACACCAGGCCACAACCAAAAAGACTTATGCATAGATAACCTTGTGGGTTTAAGCTTGCCTTTTGGAATTTACGATTGTCAAATGAAATATCAAACATATCCTTTACTGTTGTATGACCAGATAAAGCAACAACTAAGTAGGAAACTTTTAGCATGCCAAACATGCTTTGCCAATACACAATATGGAACTAACTAGTGACCTGTAGGGAATTTAGTTACTTCTTGAAACATTTTTTGTAGATTAATAACCTTTACAATTGGATCTTGAAGACAACATATACAAGGACCATTGTATTCAAGTTGTCTTTGAAATTTTCAGCCTTTCCATGGTTTACAATTAGCGTTACAGAAAGACTATATAATGTAGCAACCTATGAAGGATCGGACGGAGGGGCAGGAGGTTGCTGCAAGAAAACATAGTCAGGAGTACAAGGCGACCCTTCAAAGGCCTATGCTTTAAAGATTCTTCACAATTTTCCGCTGCCTTTTCAATATGAAACCTAACCAACATTTACTGATGTTATTCTGGTTCTAATTAATGTTGAGCTAGTAATTCCCTCTAGGCAATTTGTCATTGCACTGTAAGTTAACATAATCAAAAGGCAATCAGTTTTACTAATACGTTACCATTTGCAATTTTATTATAGAAAACAAATCTTTTTATTAGCCTACGTGGGACTCGAACCCACATCTTGTGCATCAAGCACGTGCTCTACCATTTGAGCTAATAGACTTTAAAACAGGTTTGCCTTCAAAGTTATAGCTTCCTGTCCATCAACGGTAAAAACATGCACACCCCACCAAGATTAGAGTAGTATCTCCAACTACAACACTGATTTTGTACATGAGCTCAATTTATTTGTTCTTTCAATCCTATCCCTCAAGATATTATGTTGTAACACCTTTCCTAATTATCAACAATATGCAAAAGGGAAACAAGGAGGGGAAGGGACTGAATTAATGACAAAAGTGGTACTGCATCCTTGAGATCATTCTTTAGAGTTTATTTCCTGATGTCATACTCCATTATAGGACCAATGCAACAATTTGAAAATGCTTCAGACTTTGATAGTTCTTGTGTAAGTTGGCATGTGAATGTAAATTGTATGGACATCAGAGAGATGCTCATTTCTTGAAATCCTCACTGGTCAAGGGGCTCATATATATTGCTAAGAATAAGCTTGCAAAATGCTTATTCCTTGTACTTTTTCCTGCATATTATGGTGGAATATAATCTTTGAACTTGTGTTCTAAATGCCATCTTCACTAGGATTGATAACACGTATTATAGAGGTGGTTTTTTCAAATGCAAATGCTAAAAGATGAGTTCAGAGTCAATTGTTACAAACTAAATCACTAGATTTTGAACTTGATTGCTACAACCATACAATTGATCGAAGTCTAAAATTTAAATCTAAACCCAGCGAATTCATTCAAACCCTAGAAGTTCAACCCTTGAAATTTATGAAATTGACAATTGGCATGATAGTATTTGTACCTCATTAAGCTATATCGATCGCCCCCAGTCTTCCAAGCCACCTTCTTTGCCGTTGTCGTCCAGACCACCGTCAAAGGAGTACTCATCGTCTCAAGCTATAGTTGAAGCTACTCCGCAAGAACCAGAAACTCAACAGCTTTCGGACACCGTCGAACACCACCAAGAAGCCAACAGTTTCGGCGTTCGACACCAATTCGAACTAAAAGAGAAGCGTCGAACACCATCAATGACAAGAACGGGCAAATTTGCAGCTCAAGGCCTTATCCCCAACTTGACGTCTTCTTACCTAAAGGTAATGGTTGGTCACATCGCGAAATTATTTAAAAGGCCAGGGTTACCAGACGAAATAAGAAAGATAGCTGGGTACCAAACGAATTTGCCCTAATGTCAAGGGTACCGGGCGAAATTTCCGTATAATTTTTATCATATACTAATAACGACTATCATAAATGTAAATATAATTAAAAATTTCATCAACTGATAAATTGATAAAGTTTGTAAAAATTTAGTACAAAATGTCGGAAACCACAATTCTACTTGTATTAAAGAAATAAGTTGTGAATGTATATTGGGTATCTTTTATATAAGAAAATTAAAGTTAAAACTATTTTCTGAAAATTAAATGAAAGATAGATAGTATGACTTCAATAAAATTGAGGATTAGATAAGTTAGGAATATAAAAGATATAAAGTTGTTATTTTCTATTTGAGTTGAAAAAAAAATCAAATGAGGTCAGAATCAACGTGGTGGCTCGAAAACTGTCGGCTTTTAAAATATATATTGATAATGTGTTTTATGCTTTGTACTTTCTTTTTTTTTGCCTATCTTTTTTTTTTGATCTATTGCCTATCTTTTATAGAAGAAAATTTTAAAGATAGATAATAATATTGTTTAAAAGATAGATATTAGATGAATAAGAAAAAAGATAAATTAAAGATTATATAATTTAAGACAAAATCTATTTGAGTTGAATTTGAAAAAAGATTAAAACCAAAATATAAAACGGGACCAGGATCAATGTAGACGCTCGAAATTCCTCGGCTTTAATATATAGTATAAATATAGATAGATATAGTATAGATAGATCGATCGATATATTCATGATCGGTTGATATTGACGGTGGAGATAAGATCCATATACTATAAAATTGATTTTCCAAAAACATATTGTTACATACGTAGATGAATGGAAAGTTTATTGGGAAAATGAAATAGGATAGTATAGAGTATCAAAATTTGATTCTATTATAATTGGCTGAAGATATTGTTACATACGTTGATGAATTACTAGTTGAAGACCCGTACCATGTACGGGTAATGATCATTTTTTTTTGTTAATTTGTGTATCAACCGTAATCTATACTATATATTAATTCTTATATATAAATAGATTAAAAAGAGAATTGAAAAGTTAAGTTAATTAATATGTATTGTATCTTTTATAGAAGGAAATTTTAAAGATAGGTATTATTGTTTCAAAGATAGATATTAGACGAGTAAGAAAAATAATAAAACTAAAGGTTAGAAAATTAAAGAAAATTTAAAGATAAATAATATGGCTTTAAAGATAGATATTTGATGGGTAAGAAAAAAGATAAAATTAAAGATTAGATAATTAGGAAAAATAAAACATATAAAATTGTTAATCAAGTGGGGCCAGATTTAACGTAGAGGCTCGAAATTCTCCGGCTTTAATATATAGTATAGATTATTGTTACATACGTAGAGTCATACGATCATTGATTTTCCAAAAAAATACTACGTATTGTACATACGTAGATGAATGGAGATTGCTAACCGGAAATGATAAATTAGTTTATCTATGAAATATGATGTGAGACCAAAATCAACATTAAAAAGATTAAGGGATATATTAGAAAAGATAAAATATCTTACCAAAATCTGAAATTTGATTATATCTTTTACATAAATAGATGGTAAAGAATTTAATCAGATTAATTGAAATAACATAAATAAAAACTTTTTTTTATCGCATACGCGGTGGGGTCAGAATCAACGTGGTGGCTCGAAAACGGTCGGCTTTTATAATATACTAGCAGATGACCCGTACCTTGAACGGGGGTGTTATTTATTTATCTATTGTTTTGTGTATGAATTTACAATAACAATTACAAATATTATTATATGTATACTTTGCTTTAAAACGAAGCTTATTTTTTGGATTATAAAATGACATAAATCTTGTATATTATCATACATATAAATAAATTTTATTTATATAATTTACTTTTTATGCATACATAAACATATATTTAAATAATTGAAGAAAAATGACACAGGATAAGATGCATTATCACATTTTATTAACAATTGACACAAATCTTTTGGCATTGAAATTTAATTACTTAAACAAACTTATATAATAAAATCAATAAGTTTAAAAAAACACTCAGATTAATCATTAATGTATTATGGATAATATTTAGTATGTTAAATAGAAAACCAAATTATCTTGTATATATGTTATTGTTTTTTGAAAAAATAATTAAATAATAAATATATAAATATGTAATGAAATATCGAATTATTATCATAGTTAAGAAATCTATCTTTTTTTTCAAATATATAAATATAGTGTTTTAATAGAATGATTATTTGTATTAAAAATAGTGGTAGAGTTTGCTACCTTTGATTATTAAAAAAAATAACATAAGAAAATTACGAAAAATAATTTAAAGTTAATATGATATTAATTAAATGGGTAAAATATTATGATTATGATTTATAAATCATGACAAAACAAATATTTGTTTTAAATAAAAGGTTTATGATATATCTCTATATTAATTAAATGTGTATAATGATAAGATAGAGATTTATAGATTTGGATAGAATTATTAATTGAACAACTCAAATTCTAAGATATAACTAATATCTTAAATAAGGATGTATAAGATTATGATAAAATCATGATTTAATAAGATAGATTTTTAATGAAGGGGGTGATGTGGCGCAATATGGTGACATAATTTGCTTCGGCTTTAGTATATAGTAATAGATAGATAGATATTGATTGTTGACATCCACAAACAATCTTAGTCCTTGATATAAAACAATTCTTCATCATATCATACATCATCAGAGTTAAAATAAAATCGTATGGTCTATTCTACATTTTATTTATTAGGATATATAGATTAATATTATTTATGGACAGTTGAAAACTAATGCTAAAACCTTAATCGGTCGAGAATGTTTCAAGGAAGTTTTTTTTTATATAATGTTAAAACTAATCCAGTGTTGGACTTTCTATATATTAATCTTTCTCTACAAATGCACTAAACACAAACTGTTTTATACAACATGCGTGTACATCATAGGCTTCATTCTGCTAGTCAAAAAAAAAAACTAGTTGGAGCTTTTTTTATCGTTTTTTTGCCAAAAAAAACTACCCTTAGGGGATAGAGCTTTTTAAAAATGCTAAAAGAAACTAGTGTGAGTTTTTATTTAGCATTTTCAAAAAGCTTCTAACCCCGGCAAAAAAACGCTAGAAAAAGTTTCAGTTAGTTTTTTTCGTTTTTACCAGCCGAACAGAGCCTTAGTATCCGACCGTCTTTTCAGCCTTATCATAAAGAGTCAAGATCTTCTACCCCCTACAATACAACCTTGTATGCGCCACTTAAATATTTAACCATATATTAATTATTAATTTAAAAAAAAATTACATCAATATTCTGAATAGATATTCTTATATAGATTTAGAATTTTTTGGCACAAATATATGTTTGATATTATTTTAAAGCTAAAAAGATGATTATTTTACAATTTGAATGCATAATATATTCTTATTATAACTGTTTTATGATAAAAATTTACAAATGTATAAAACATGTCAACTAGAATACTAATTTGATTTTTATATTTTTTATATATATTTTTAATATTGTTTTAATGAGTTAAATACTTAAGTGGTACATGAAAGGTTGCATTGTATGGTATAAAAGATCTTGATTCTATCACAAAGGCCTATAGGGTGATTGTTTCACAATCTGTTACAATATAATATACGGTACTAGACCTCTCAATCGGGTTGGGTCGGGCGGTTTCGGGTTTGAATTGAGTTCTTGTTTAGGTTAAATGAATTATAAGTCAAACTGGGTTGGACCGTTGCAGGTTTTTGGATCGGGTCGGATCAACGCAATGGGTCAAGAGTATCAATTTTTTTACGAAAACTTTAAATAAAATATTATTTAAATCATAAATATAAAAATAAAATATTATTTTAAATATTTTAATAATAAAATATAACATAAATTTTAGAATAAATTTTATATATTGATTATAATATAATTTAAATTAAAAAAAATTGGGTCCAACCCAACAGGTTCGAGTTTAACCCAACTGATTCAGGTTTCAATCGGATCGAGTTAAAACTGGATCATGGATCTAAATTTTTGGGTTGAAACCCAAAAAATCTGGATCGAGTTGGGTTTACGGATCATGTCATCTTTTGACAGATGTAAGGAGTACGGACTAATTAATTGCGGGTTGATTGTTTCATATCTTAACGATCGACCTTTATGTTTAACTTAAGTAGGTGGTAATCATGGAGAGGACACTAATACAATTGGGGTACGAAGCTTCCTCATCATTAATATCCCCTATATATAGTCTATAGAACACATATGGTTCTACCAAAACAGTAGAACACATATATGTTACGTACGGGAAAACCAACGACGTACGGGAAAAATAGAAGATGAGTCTGTTCGGATCCCCACCCCCGCCACCACCCGATTCCGATTCCAGTTCTGGTTCAATCGGTGCAGCATTCATAGGTAACAATTTGGCTCTTAATTATCAGGTTTCCTACAGAACTTGAAGGGTCCTTTGACAACTAGCACGTGCTTCAGTACGATAAATAAGTACTATTGTAATTTTGTTTCTCAGCTGTGGCTGTGATCGGTGTCATCGGAACCATTGTTATGATGATCGCCATCATCCAATGCTTGAAGAAGGTTGCGAATTCGGCCTCACCATACCACATCAGCATCGGTGCCCAACCAAATAATGATCATATGCATATGCATGCACCTGAGCACCCAAACTTTACGGTGGCCACCAACTCCCAATTGATGGAGGCGGCGACGATGGAGAGATTTTTGAGCGACATGGCCAAGGAGAAGCCCCTCCGCTTCTCCTCCCAACAGCTCAGGGACTTCACCAACAACTTCTCTACCCGACTTGGATCGGGTGGGTTCGGGGTCGTCTACAAGGGGGGCTTTCCAAATGGCATCCCCATCGCCGTCAAAGTCCTCAACAACAACCTCGGGAAGCGAGTGGAGGAGCAGTTCATGGCAGAGGTCGCCACCATGGGTCGGACCTACCACATCAACTTGGTCCGACTCTATGGCTTCTGCTTCGATTCCACCCTCCAAGCCCTCGTGTACGAGTACATGGAGAACGGCTCCCTCGACCACCTACTCTTTCACCAAGATCCCAGCAACAGCAACAACAACAACAACAACAACAACAACAACATTCATCTCGAATGGGACAAGATGCAAGAGATTGCCTTGGGAACGGCCAAGGGAATCACGTACTTGCACGAGGAGTGTCAACAGAGGATCATACACTACGATATCAAGCCTGGAAATGTTCTCCTTGACTCGAAGTTGAACCCAAAGGTGGCTGACTTTGGGCTAGCTAAGTTATGTAATAGAGACATCACTCATGTCGAGTTGTCCGGGATAAAGGGGACGCCTGGGTATGCAGCGCCAGAAGTGTGGATGCCATACCCGGTGACACACAAGTGTGACGTTTACAGCTTCGGGATGTTGTTGATGGAGATGGTGGGGCGGAGGAGGAACCACATGGGAGGGGATTTGAGCGGGACGAGTAGGGAGTGGATGCCACGGTGGGTTTACGAGAGGGTGGAGAGGAAGGAGGTGGAGGTGATGATGGCGGAGTTGGGGGTTTTAGACGGGTCGAGAGAGAAGGCCGAGAGGGCAGCTTTGGTGGCGTTGTGGTGTGTCCAATACTTGCCTTCTGCTAGGCCGAATATGAGTGACGTTGTAAGGATGCTCGAGGGAGGTGTGCCCATACCGACACCGCCTAATCCATTTGCTCACCTTGCTGCCGATGCATTTTCCGGTGGTGGAAGCGATGGGACGGGGAGTTCTAGTTGGGGCGGGAGTATAACTACTACGGCTAAGCCTACCATCGCTCACACCTATCCTCCCACGTTTGAGCGGAGAATTGATAAACTAGATAATGTTACTTGCTGATAGTGTTGTTAAAAAAATCAACAACTTTTGAACAAATTGATTGATACTTTGCTAGTTCTAGGACCACGCACTTCAGGTAAGTTGGTTTGGGCGGTTTAAGGTGCATGTGGAGCAACACCCGATGATCTAGTTGTATATATATTATAGATTGTGTATGTGAATCAGTGAATGTGTTTATGTGTAGTTCTATTTCCTATATCCAATTTTACGAGCTTTGCTAGTTCTGGGAATGGGGAACTTTGCTAGTTTTTTTTGATCGGGAAAAACGAGAATCATATATTAAGCAATTTCACTGTCAATTACAAGAGAAAATTCAGCAGGTAAACATGAGACATCTGAAACAAGAATTGGATCTGCAGGACACCATTTGCTCAGCCAATCAGCCGCCTCATTCGCTCCTCTCCTTGTATAGCGCCAGCAGCAACGTCCTATAGCTCTCCCAATCTGCTGGATACGCCTGCCAATCTCACCAAGAGCAGAGGGTGGGAGTACATCCTTTTGAAGCATCTGAAATATTCGGAGTGAGTCCATCTCCACAACCACATTGTTCAAACCCCGATCCCTACAAACCTGGACCGCCCACCAAACTGCTTCCGCCTCCGCTAAATCCACATTGCTGCCATCCTGAATCTTCTTCACCCCTGCGAACAGGACACCCCCATTCTCATCACGTCCAACAATTCCCACACCCCTGGAGGAGTTCCTTACAGCTGCATCAACATTCACTTTGCACCAGCCGGCTTCAGGTCTCTGCCACTTCAGCTGCACAGGAGGAGCAACCGACGTACAAGACCCTGGGCTGGCCAAGCTCGCACGAAACTCTTCCCAGAGCTGAGGGCCTCGATCAACAATTTCAACAGCATCCAAAATCTCCCCCGAAAACACAGCCTTGTTCCTAGCTCTCCACAGCTCGTTGCACACAAACGCCCAAAGACCGATCACTTCAGCAGGCAAAGTAATGACCGCTTCCAACCAATCCAAGAACGTCATTGCTGTCTCACCCAATCGACCCACCTCCGGGTAGAAATCCCAAACCGCCACAGGAAGGCAACATCCTCTTAGAGCATGCATAACCGTCTCTTCCTTCCCACAGATGTGACAGCCCGGAAATTCCACCACTTTCCTCTTCAGGAGATTACTCATGCACGGTAAAACCTCCCGGCTCGCTCGCCAAAGAAAGGAGCGAATACGAGGGGGAATGTTCAACCTCCATAAACGTTTCCACAATCGCGCCATACCCCTGCCATCCGCCTGCTCACCCCTTCCCTCCTCGACCAAACGCCGCTGATCCAGCATATGGCAAGCTGTCTTTACGGAGAAATCGCCACCTTCCGAATAGAACCAAACCAGGCGGTCCCCGACTCCCTGATCAACTAGGTGAATCTGTAAAATCATCTCAGCATCAGGAGCACAAAACAATTGGCGAACTTCAGCTTCCTTCCACCGACGATCCTCCCAATCAATGAGATCAGAGACCCGAAGATCGGGATCGCCACCATAGAAATTACCTAACACCTTAAAAGTGTTCGGCCTCGGAATCCAAGGGTCATCCCACACCCTGATCTCACGCCCGCTACCCACCTGCCATAAACTTCCAACCCTGACTACTTCCCGAGCCTTACAAATGCTGCGCCAGCAGAAACTAGGCTTGAAACCAACCTGAGCCTCCAAAAACGTGGAACGGGAACTTTACTAGTTTGCGATACTACTCGGGGACAAAAAACAATCTAATTACTTGACCAAATGGCGGATCCAGATCCACGGGATGGGGCCCGATTTTCGCCTAGTCACTTACCCTAGTAAATTGTATACAATTTAGAAGGTGCAAACCATTACTCACGGTAGAACCTCAAATCCCTGACACAACCTTAGTCTTAGTCGTTCGAATCGCGCTTTATCCCACGTTCTTACTTGCATCAAATTGGGTGTCCCGGAATGAGTATTATTAGGGTAGAATAAATCTAGATAGAGTTATAAATTATGTATTAGAAAAAACTAAATAAAGAACTCAAATTTGGTCTAGAAAATTTAGGGTTAGAAGTTTATATAATTAGGGGATTTAGGGATATAAACTATTAATTTATATTGATATTAGAATAATAGAATTCGGTTGAACGAATCGAGTGAGTGGTTTGGGTGAATGGGTTTGGTCGGGTTGTTTGGATGGGTCACCTGAACTTGAACCCGACACCATACCCGATCACCTCAAAACCGTTTCCACCCGCATTTTGTCGGTGTTTCACCCATTTTTTCGGGTCGGTTATGTCGGTTACCCAACGGATGCGGGTGAAATTGCGGTGCCTATGTTTAACAATGATAATTCCGTGTTTCCGAACCTAGAATACTAACAACTCATTTGAAAATTAAACACAATTTATTATCCACTAGTTTTACCTGTCGCGTCATGCACGACAATTTGACTTTAAAATATTAAATCATAATTCGATATTTTATAATCTAATATGATATGCAAAAAATATAATATAAGTTTTAATTAAGATAATGGAAAAAAATCGATCAATAGACGATATTATCATAAATAATTTTAATTTCACGGGTGCATCGTGAAAGAGAAACAATGCGACACGGAAAAAAAAATTGTATACAAATTAGATGATCATGGGATATATCATAATTGAATATTTTGTGATCAGTGCAAAATACTAGAAATTTCTATTATTTTAATTACCTAATTGAAATAATGGAAGTAGATATGATTATGTTTAACTTATTTTGTGATCGTCCGATCAACATGGTGCCATGTAGGTATGGTATCCCGTCATGTAATAGATTTTAGAAATTAAGATAGATATTATTATATGAATATAGGCTAATACGGTAGATATGAGCATAGATAACTTAACCATAATAATCATAATAAAATTAAACATAGATATCAATAGTATGACTTTAAAGATAAAATTGAGAATTAGATAATTAAGAAAAATAAAAGATATAGAGCTGTTATTATCTATTTGAGTTGAAAAAAATAATTAAAGTTAAGCTGGGTCAAAATGAATGTGGTGACTCAAAAACGGTCAGCTTTTATAATAGAGAAAGAGTCATGTAGGAAGGATTATTGTGGTGAGAAATAGAAATGATTTTCGTCCCTTGAATCATAACCATCTGTACGGTCGAGATCCGCTCAAAATAACGTTTGAAAACAAAACGCGTGAATCCAGATCTGGTTCTTCGTCCATCCCCCCACCTTCCTCCAAAGACGACGACGAGAGCTCCGAATACGCGACGTGCATCATCCTCTTCCTCTCGCTCTCTCCGCCTCCGTCCTCTGTCCTCCTCATCCTCTCCTCCGACATGGTCTTCGCCGCGAGCCGCCGCCGCCTTCTTCCTCCACTCCTCCACCTCCTAACAGCAAGGCGGCATCGGTGTTGAGCCAATTCTCGCCGTTAACGGCCACAAACCCTAGATCTGGTCCCTGTGGAGGCAACCACTACCGTTCCGGCGAATCTCCCGAAGCCGCTGTCCGCCGACCTCTCTCCGGCGCCGAAATCGACCTCTACAAGTTCAATCCATGGCAGCATCCAGGTCTGTACACGAAATCCGCCAAAAAACCCTAAAATTCTAAATCCTCCATTACTTCCCGAGTCGGAATCGGAGTTTTGCGTTTTGCGTTTTGCGTTTCCACGAACTCCTCCGGATCTCCCTCTCCGACACCAGCGCTGGAGAAATCGCGGTCTCACTCATCTCCGTCTTGTTCGCCTTCATCTTCGCAGGCTTCGACCATAGATGCCGATGACGCCTCTCCTTCCCTCCATCGGAGAGTCCTCGCTCGGCGGATTCCCTTGACTCATCGAAGACCTCGCCACAGCTGCTCCGCCGTTCATCCTCCGCTAAACCTACGCCTGGCTTCTCAACATCGCTCCGCCTCCTGCTTTTCTTTTCCAATCTCTCCATTGGATTTTTCCAATTTGCAGGCGTGATCGGTACTTAAATTGTTTACTTTGAGGTAGCGATTTGCTCTTTGGCCTGATCTGATCGATTTCGTTATTTTTCAGCATCTTCATTTGGTCTGAGTCTGTGTGTTTATGATGCGGATTAAGGTCATGGGGAAGTGCTATCCATCAGTGAGCGAGTAGTACCAGAAACCAGTTACCAAGTGCAAGCTTTGAGTCTGTGTTATTTTTCAGCATCTTCATTTGGTCTGAGTCTGTGTGTTTTTGCACTTCGGTTATGTGATTTTTCTGACTTTGAATGTCAATCTTGGTTTGTTTGTTTGATTGTAGCTGAAATTTAGCTTTCACTAGAAATATATATATTTGATTCCTTATTTGCAGACAATTGTTGATTAACTACGTACACGTTTATTTGATTAACATATTGATTAACTAGGCTTCTTTTTTTTTCTCTTTGAGAAAGATTAACTAGGCTTCTACATACACAGTTGAGGATATATAATTGTTGTGTTCCTGGTTGTTGTGTGGCTCTTTGTGTTTGCTTTGTGGTTCATAATTAAAAGGTCGACAGACCTTCAATAATAGAGCAAAATCAAGAAATATGATCGATCATGACTTTTTGAAGTAGATTATACAAATTGGACATGAGAAGCTCTTGGTTTAACTGAGAACCAACAATAGAGTTGTACAAATTTGATCATTGAGTTGCACAAATTTGACCATTGAGTTGCACAAATATTGATGAACAAATTGACCATAGAATTCAACACATTGGCAATAGAGTTGAACAAATATGAATGAACGTGACCTTTGAGTTGCACAAGCGTGACCATTGAGTTGCACAAACGTGACCATTGAGTTGGACAAATGGAATATTACACATTAGCAATAGAGTTGAAGAACAAATTGAACCATTGAGTTGCACAAACGTGACCATTGAGTTGCACAAACGTGACCATTGAGTTGCACAAATAGAATTCAACACATTGGCAATAGATTATCCATTGAGTTGCACAAACGTGACCATTGAGTTGCACAAACGTGACCACTAAGTTGCACAAATAGAATTCAACACATTGGCAATAGATTGGACCATTGAGTTGCACAAACGTGACCATTGAGTTGCACAAACGTGACCATTGAGTTGGACAAACGTGACCATTGAGTTACACAAATAGAATTCAACACATTGGCAATAGAGTTGAAGAACAAATTGAGCCATTGAGTTGCACAAACGTGACCATTGAGTTGCACAAACGTGACCATTGAGTTGCACAAATAGAATTCAACACATTGGCAATAGATTGAGTTGAACAAACGTGACTATTGAGTTGCACAAACGTGACCATTGAGTTGCACAAATAGAATTCAACACATTGGCAATAGAGTTGAAGAACAAATTGGACCATTGAGTTGCACAAACGTGACCATTGAGTTACACAAACGTGACCATTGAGTTGCACAAATAGAATTCAACACATTGGCGATAGAGTTGAAGAACAAATTGACCACTGAGTTGCACAAACGTGACCATTGAGTTGCACAAACGTGACCATTGAGTTGCACAAACGAAAAAAAAAATAAAAAAAAATCGGAAAAAATCGGAAAAAAACGAAAATGGAAAAAAAGGAAAAAAACGCATATAAAACACGAATAGTACGCGAATTATACGGGTATTATACGCCCGTGTGGCTTTTTGGGTTGTTTTCCCTCCGCGTGATGGACGGCCGAGATTCATTCCTATTTCCTACCATAATAATCATTCCTACCGGATCCGGACCCTTTATAATATACATATATTGATTATTGGACCATTTTTTTGGTTGAAATCCATTACTAGACCATTCATTACCTCAAAATAAAAAACCTCCACCTTATGCATCAAACTTCAGTAATTAGTAATTGCATTATGCATTCCTAGACGGCAGAATACATATACGGCCCCCCGAACTTGTAACTTTTTTTCAACCAGACTCCTCAACTAAAAAAAATGTTCTATTAAACCCTTGAACTTACTAATTTTGTTCGATTAGACCCTTGTCACGCGCTATGTGACACGTTAGCGCCACATCATTGCCACGTCAGCGCCACGTCACTGCCACATCATTGCCATGTCAGCGCCACGCACTGGCACGTGGCATTGACATGTCGCTGACGTGGCGATGATGTGGCATTGTTAAAAAACTATTTAATGAATTTATATATAATTTTTTTATCCAACTCGTTCTATGAAAGGCGCAATAATAGATTCAGCTCATGTAATAATGTTTTATAATATATTTTATCATTAAAATAAAAAAAATATTTTTGTATCAAATAATATTACTTAATTAAAATATTATTTTATAATATTTTTAGTCGCACTACATTGGCGTTAACTTTTTTACCGAACAGAGCTAGGTTCCTCTTACATGATTGATTAGTAGGGTTGTCAAAACTTAATCGAACCTGCTAAGCTGTCCTGAACCCACTGAAATTTTTTGGGGTTGAATCCCGAAAATTTGAACTTAAAACTGAAATGAACCTAACCTGTTTTAACCCGAACCCAAATGGATTGAAATCCGAAACCCGTTGGGTTGACCGATATAGTATATTTAAATAATTTTTAAAACTATAATATATTTTATTATTAAAATAAATAAGTATCAATAATATTTTCTTATTAAATATTATTATTTTCTTATTAAATATTATTATTTTATTAATAAATATTGCTTTAAAAATATTTCAGTCGCACAAAATAGTCATGTATTACACGTTCAATGCATGTCAGCAATAGGGGTCTGATCGAACAAAATTTTGTAAGTTGGGGAGTCGAATAGAACATTTTTTAGTTGAGAGGTCTGGTAAAAAAAAGTTAAAAGTTCGAGGGGGTATTCTGCCCTTCCTAGAGAGTAAAAAATCAATAATTGACATATTTGACACTTTCTATCGCCGGCCGATATACCATAATACCCCGTAGCATATTAATCATGGACAAGAAATTGAGAAACCAATAAATATAAAATGACAAATTGGAATAAAAAAAAAGAGTACAAATTTCATTTTGGGAGATAAACCCAGTCGCTACGGGATCGGATTTTTCAACAGAAAAACACTCCCCTCTCTCTCTCTCTCTCTCTCTCTCTCAACCATCTCTCTCGTTGGACGGCCGGCCCTCTCACCTTCAACGCCGCCGAACCACCACCAAGTCCGCCTTGACCGCCACCGTAAGCCAATCCCCCGTAACACACACGCGCACACAAGAATCCCGAACTGATTCATCTTGATCCCTTCCGATTTGCCGATTCCGAAACCCTAATCCCCTCGCCTGGGCCCTCATCTCTCCTTTGACAATCGGAAGAAGAAGATCAAGAAACCCTAATCCACCGATCTCCGGTCAACGCCGATGTCTCAGCTGAAGCCCAACCCCCACCTCTCCGTCGCCGACGACATCCCCTCCACCCCGGGCAAGTTCAAGTCGGAGAAATCCCCCTTCATCCACCACCATCACCGCCTCCTCCGCTGGTCCTCCCCCCTCTCCAAGCTCACCCTCTCCTCCTTCGTCTTCCTCCTCGTCCTCTTCCTCTTCTTCCTCGCCTCCCCTCCCTCCCATCCCTCCCCCGACTTCGTCCGCCATACATCGACTTCCTGGGGAGGCCCCGACTGGGAACGACGAGTCCGATCAACGACTCGGACAAAATCCGCCTCCGGAAACCCCCTCACCGTCCTGGTCACCGGCGCTGCCGGTTTCGTCGGCACGCACGTCGCCATAGCGCTGAAACACAGGGGCGACGGCGTCCTAGGGCTCGACAACTTCAACGACTACTACGACCAGTCTCTAAAGCGCGCCAGGCAGGCCCTGTTAGAGCGCTCGGGCGTGTTCGTGGTCGAGGGCGACATCAACGACCAAGCCTTGCTCAAGAAGCTCTTCGAAACCGCCGCCTTCACGCACGTCATGCATCTCGCCGCTCAGGCGGGTGTTAGGTACGCTATGAAAAACCCTAGCTCCTACATTCACAGTAATGTTGCTGGTTTTGTCAGTCTTCTTGAGGTCTGTAAGTCGGCGAGTCCCCAGCCTGCTGTTGTGTGGGCGTCTAGCAGCTCGGTTTACGGGCTGAATTCGAAGGTCCCGTTTTCGGAGAAGGATAGGACTGATCAGCCTGCGAGTTTGTATGCGGCGACGAAGAAGGCGGGGGAGGAGATTGCGCATACTTATAATCATATACACGGGTTGTCGATTACGGGGTTGAGGTTCTTTACGGTGTATGGGCCGTGGGGGAGGCCGGATATGGCGTATTTCTTCTTTACGAAGGATATGCTGAGGGGGAAGGAGATCACGGTGTTTGAAGGGCCGGATCATGGGACGGTTGCAAGGGATTTTACGTACATTGATGATATTGTGAAGGGGTGTGTTGGGGCGTTGGATACGGCGAGGAAGAGTACGGGGAGTGGTGGGAAGAAGAAAGGGCCTGCTCAGTTTAGGATCTATAATCTGGGGAATACGTCGCCTGTGAGTGTGAATGAGCTGGTGAGTATCTTGGAGAAGTTGCTCAAGGTGAAGGCGAACAAGAAGATTGCACAGATGCCGAGGAATGGGGATGTGATGTACACACATGCGAATATCACACTGGCTCGGACTGAGCTTGGGTATAATCCTACTACTGATTTGCAGAGAGGGTTGAAGAAATTTGTTCGCTGGTATATGAACTTCTACTCGGGCTCCAAGAAGATGAAGATCCCTCAGTGATGAAGCTCCTTCTCGGTTTGTTTGCCTATCAACTTGCTCTTGCATCTTATGTTTTTCCTTGCTTGTGGTTGCTTGGGCGAATTGGGACTCTGTCCTGTAGGGTTTTGTCTTCCTGCTTTGTACTAACTGGAGATCTCAGATGGTTCGTTATTGTTTCAGACATATATTGCTTTGTTCTTTTTAGTGGTAGGTTTGTGTTGGACGGGGTCATGAATTGTACAGTCTATGACTGGAAACGTTAAAAAACTTATGCTGATTATGGACCACGCAATTTGATGATGAGGCTATTAGCTCATTCATACTATAATCTTGTTGAAATGTTTAGACTTATCACTTCTCGGTATCACTGGCATATTTTCATCAATCCTGGGGATCTTTGGACATGGATCATGCAATAGTCTTAATGTCTAGCATTCTATCTTTTCCCCTGCATTGATCAGCTATGTTTATGGGTTGACTTTGTACTTGATACACGTTTCCTATTCAAGAAGGCAGATTCATTTTTGTAAAATATTCCATGTTGAGACTTGAAATTTGCTGTCCTACTCAAAGATAGTAGCTAATTAACTAGGAATATTTTTATTCTGTAATCTGCCAGCTTAGTCTTGTGGGTTTGTGCTATGCTTGTTGTCCTGTCAAGCTGTTGGGAATTCTATGTTGAGATTGGTATTGCTTGTTATAAAGTGTTTGGTATGCAGCCAGTACAAGATCAATTTCTCCTGATGCTGCAATTTCCTTGTTTTCTTTTGTTTTCAGCACCTTGCTTTCCTAGCGTGTGTAATCTCTGTGCAAAGGAAGAAGAGCTATTGCTCAATTATGTGAAGTACCCACTCTTGTATAGAATTGTAGGATTCACATTTCCCCACCATTTAGTAAACACAATACTTTGAATCTGCTAAAACATACATTGGCGTTAGCATCCTAGTGCATGAGCGAGTGGCTTAGTTTTGCAATTTTGTTGGTCATTGAACATGGTTGATCCACGTTGCAGTGAAGAATTTCACTTTTGTTTGAAGGTTGTCTCGTTTGATGTTAGTTTTGAATCTCCAAACTTCTCCTGTAATAGGCCATGTTGCTGTGCAGTCGCGTCAAAAGTGATATTTTGTTGATTTTGCACATTCTTGCTCCAAAGTGAATCAAATTATTCAAAGTTGCATTGGCTTTTTTTAGCTGTGATTGCAACCCTCATCGGTCTAGATAGTAGGTTATGACGTCTGTGACCATTAGGTCGTGAGTACGAATCCTCCTTTCCATCCTAACGGCTCGCCTTCTGTGGACCAAAATGTTTTTCTTTTTTTTTTTTTTTTTTTTTTGCTTTGATTCATTGAATTTAAGTTTAACGAAGTCATCTCGTCGCTTGTTCAGTCTGGTAATTTGATGGGTTGTGTTTTTTCGTTGTTTAGGTCTTCTTTATAGATAGTAAATCATTTAGGTTTCGTCATTTTGTAGGACTTCTTGATCTTTTTTAACTCTTGTTTGATAAACACATTCATATCAATCCATCCATTTTGTTTATTGCAATAATGTAATTTTGTTGCTATGGAACCAAACACTTTACCAATCAACATACTTTTGTATCTCTTCGAGAAATTCATTTCGTCTTTTACTTTATTTGTAATGCTAAATCCACCCATTGCATGTTACTTAATCCACCGAGATTTGACAACCCAACAGGGGCACCTCCGGCTCAGCAGTCCGGATTTATTTATTTCAGAGGCTTTTGTAACAATAGTACTCCCTCCGTCCTATTAATTTGTCTACAAACTACGGTTTATACGGTAATTAATAAAAGGAAAATTGGACGAAAATAATCCCAAGTATCGACTTTTGAACAAAAATAATCCCAAGTTTAGAAATCACTATCAGCGATCCGAACTATTACAATATTAACCGAAAATGATTTTCCGATAACTCCTCTGTTAGAATTGATGATGTGGCAAACGGAAAGATGAGATGGCAAATTAAAACATTACAATTTTATTTATTTTGTGACATGTCACTCAAACAAAAAAACTTCAAATGCCATATTATTATATTGATGAATTACCTTCATCTTTAATTAAAAATAAAAACTAAAACATTAGCCCCTTCAAATTAAAACGAAATTGAAGACGGAAGAAATAGAACAATGGTGAAGATTGGCCAGCCACACGATCGAAGAAACCAGTGCCCCACGAAAACAACGATGAACTGAAATTGGGAGATCTGCTGGTGGCTGTTGGAGATCTGCTGCTGGTGGCACTAGGGTTTTGCTCGCGAATTGGCCGAATTGGGAGCTTGCGAATTGGGCGAACGGAGACCCGCGGCTCTTGGGGTCATCGGCAGAACTGAGCGGCCGAAGATGACGCCATTCGACCCCTCAAGAACCCCGCCGTTCGAATCTCCATCTCGCTTGAACAGGCCGTGGGGGGCGGATCGAGGCCGTCAAAGGGTGGAGCGAGGCCGGAGCGAAGGCGGAGCGAGGCCGGCGTGAAGGCGAAGGGTGGAGCGAGGCCGGAGAAGTCGGAGACGAGATTCGGCGGACGAATCTGGGCAAGCGCAGAGTGGGTCGATTAGGAGCAACAAAGATATTTGGGGTTAATGTTTTAGTTTTAGTCTTTAATTAAAGATGAAGGTAATTCATCCATATAATGATATGGCATTTGTTATTTTTTGTTTGAGTGACATGTCACAAAATACAAAAAAAATGTAATGTTTTTTTTGCCATCTCATCTTTCCGTTTGCCACATCATCAATTTTAAGGGAGGAATTATCGGAAAATCGTTTTCGGTTAATATTATAATAGTTCGGATCGCTGGTGGTGATTTCTAAACTTGAGATTATTTTTGTTCAGAAGTCGATACTTGAGATTATTTTCGTCCAATTTTCCTTAATAAAAAAACTGAAAAGTTGTAATTTAGGGCTGAAAAATTAAAAAGTGATAAAGCTGATAGAAAAGGTGGATAATTGGGGGTTATATATAAGATTGGGTGAAGATAATTTTGTAATTTTACATGCCTTGGGGGGTCACTTGACAATACGGGTTTGTACAATAAATACCGCATTAGTCCCATTATGCCTCTAAAGTATTTTCATAACTAAATACTAAATTACAATAATTCCTAATCAATTTTTTTTGCCTAAAGCTAATTCTTTACTTCCTCCGTCCCAAATTGTTTGTCCATATAGTACAATTGACACGGTATTTAATTAAAGTTGAATAATTAGAGTAATATATTATAATAAATAAGAGTAATTTTGTAATTTTATAGAGATAAAAAATTAAAAAGTGATAAAGTTGATGTGAAATGTGGATAAATGAGATAATACTCCGTATATAAGATTGGATGGTGGTAGTTTTGTAATTTTATAGAAAAAATGATAAAAGTGATGAAAAAGTTGGATAATAGGGATAATATATGAGATTGAATAAGGGTAATATGGTAAGAAAAATAGAGAAAATTTGGTAAGTAGGCTATTTGGTGAGATTTGTGGAGCGGGTAGGCTGCCTTGAAAATTTATGTGCTAACTAGTCGTTTTTCCAAAAATACCCCTGGTCATAAAAAAAAATTACATGCATGCCACCACGTCCCAATTAAATCCTGTCATGGGAAATCCTGTCATCCAAAAATCCTGTCACCGAAAAATTGAAAAAAACTTGTCACCATGCATAAAAACTTGTCATCGCTTAGAAAAACTTGTCATTGCGTAGAAAACTTGTCATCCCTTATGAAAAACTTGTCATTGCGTAGAAAAACCTGTCATCCCTTACGAAAAACTTGTCATTGCGTAGAAAAAGTTGTCATCGCGTAGTAAACTTGTCATCGCTTATAAAAAAATTTGTCATATCGCACCAAAAATTTGTCATAGCGTACAAAAAACTTGTCGTCACGTACAAAAACGTGTTGTTGCGTACAAAAACTTGTCATCACTCAACCTGTTGTCACGTACAAAAAAACTTATCATTACGTACAAAACTTGTCACCATCCTAACTTGTCATCACGTATGCAACTTGTCATCCGAATTTATTAGTATGCCTATATGGGATTTGAACCCACATTATTGTGCGTTAAGCACGTTGCTCTACCATTTGAGCTAATAGGCCATAATTATAAGCAATATATAGACAAATTTAACAATGCAAAATAAATTCAACTTGTCATCACCAAAACCCGTAAAACCAACTTGTCATCATCAAAATCCTTAAAACCAACTGATCATCCCTAGACCCCGTAAACTCAACTTGTCATCACCAAAACCCACAAACTCAACTTGTTCCTGTCCAAATAATGCTCAAACATTACTGAACTCGTACGCATCATCAACCATACACCACTCTTTTTTACCAACAATTACTCAGAGACAATCAAAGAAATAACAAAATCTTACTACGAAATCAACATCCTGTCACAACTAAATCGCAAGTCAAAAAACAACAAATCAAGTAATTTCAATCATGTTATTATTTGATACTCCGTATTGTATAGTGACATCTCAACCAATACTCATATATATGGCTCAGTTCTTAAAGCATCCAAATGAATTTGGAGGCCACTAAAAAGAATCATCAAAACATATGCAAACAAAATTGGCCATTGTTTAACAGCAATTACGCTTGCAGGAATATGCAAACAAACAAACAATTCAATTTATGTTTGTTATTTCTTCTCGATTTACATCTTATTCGTAACTTGTAACGCGTTGTGACGACTTTGTGACTAGGGTTCCCTCATCATAGCGAAGTAACACGTTTACGTGGTTAATTCGCCCAAAACAATTGGCGCCCACCGTCGGGCCCTAGCCAAAAAAGAAGCCACGCCGGAGCAAGTTGCGAAATCTTCATCAACATGGACGCAACTCTTAGCCAGGTGTTATCAAAGCCGCGACATAGGGGTCAATTGCCCATACATTATGTGAGTAAAACTCTACTTGATGCAGAAACCAGGTATTCTCCTATAGAAAAGTTGGTTTTATCTTTGGTAATGGCTTCAATAAAGTTACGTCCTTATTTTGAAAGTCATTCTATCATTATGAGAACTAACTACCCAATGAAGAATATCATGTCAAAACCAAAGTTATCAGGTCGGTTAACGTGGTGGCTAATTCACTTAAACGGACACGACCTCACCTACGAGCTTAGGACAATTATGTAGTCACAAGCATTGGCAGATTTCGTGGACGACTTCACCCCTACCCCTTCCGAGTTAGAAGAGCAGAACGTGTTACAAGACTGGGGTAGTCCTAAAATCACCATTGGGGGTAGCTCGAAGCTATAACAAACGAGTCAACACAAAGTCTTACGGAATCTAAAGTTATATCGTTTCTAAAGAAGGTACATAACAAAACCGTCTTTTCAACATCTTTACACTCTTCCACACATACATACCGTTCTACTACAAAATTCATAAAGAACGGTCTTACGCGTACAAGAAAAATTCAGAAAGAACGCTCTTACGCGTACATGAAAAATTCATAAAGAACGCTCTTACGCTTACATGACATCGACAACATCTTATGAAAAACTAGCAATGGACGCCTTGTGACGTTACTGGACAAAAAAAGGCCCTTACCTAACAATCAGGCAACAATGTGCACACAACGACTAGTCGAAAAAGGATGCAAGAGACAGGTTACGGCACTTGCAAAACGATTTCTACATCAATGCAGTGTTTACACCTTACACATTTTGCTCTCTATTCTACGTATCCTACACAAAAAGCGATATACAAATACTAAACGCAGAAGCACGTTTATGGACGTTCCGTCTCAAACACTACATCATTACATGATACTGGCGCAAACACGTTTAAACACGTTCTGTCTTCAGTCTTCAACTCCAAACCCGTTTCGGAGCTTGCAAGAAAGAGACAAACAAGACACAACACAAGAAAGTTGGAAACGTCCAGGCCCTACCGCTAGCGGCCGAAAACAAGTTTCAACCCCAACACAATGGGGGAAAAAATAAACAATTTCGAAAAAGCAAGAATTGATGAGCTTCACTGCGCGGGAAACAGGTCCGTATTTAGATCAAAAACCATGAAAAGTCGAGGACTTTCCCGAGTTTTTGATGGGAGTATTGTTAGGCCTCATAAAATCAAGCCGTTAACAACATTCAAATTGATCTCCCAAAAAGGAAGGAGCTAATCTTGGGCATTTATAACAAATTTCCTAAACAATTATGAAGAAAGAGGCAAAATCTTCGGCATTTATTCAGCCTTGGACCAACGGTCAGATTGACGAAATCAATGGCCGGAATTCTCGCCCATATCAACTATGATATCGGGCACATTATAACGCCATAACTACAAGGGCGGAAATCAAGGGATTTGCTCATTGATTGCCAACGGCTAATTTGGGGATGTCAGCATATAAAAGGAAGGGAGAAAGGAGAAGAGGAGGAACAAAAGTCTCTACACATCCAAAACACTCCCAAATTCATATATTCTAGCTATTTCTTTTGTTCTAAGGAGAAAAACGATCTTTTGTAACAATCCAGGAGTTCATATACATATACACGAGCAATACAAACGATCCTAAGCATTCTTCGCATTTCCTTACGTTTATTCAATTTGTGTTTGTTATTTCTTCTCGATTTACATCTTATTCGTAACTTGTAACGCGTTGTGACGACTTTGTGACTAGTATTACCTCATCATAGCGAAGTAGCACGTTTACGTGGTTAATTCGCCCAAAACAATATCTATAACCACCCTCATAGCATAAGTGTTGTGCATGTCCAAAGTGGAAAATAGAACCCATCAAAGCCGGGAGCTAGAATGGTATTCCAAGTTGTACTAACCATCCTCGTTCATTAATTAATGTGCATTGGGCACATATCTTATTACCTCATAAAAACAGAGCAATTTAATTAACGAATTTTTAAGTGACGGCTCATCGGAGCTTGGCCACGGATTAACAGGAAAGCGAGCGTCTCCTAAGCACTTAGCTAGAGTGCTGTAGCCCATCTTAAGGAACGGGCATTAGTCATATGACCTTATTGTTACGAGCATGCACTAATTACACCTCGTAACATGAGTTATTAAGAAATAACAAGAGTCTTAAATCTCGCATTCCTATTCTTAGACTAGTCCACAACAAAGTCTCGAAAGAGACTTGAAACAATCAAGGTCACACATCAATGGTCCTAAGTCCATGTCCTAGCGTGTACGATATTAAAAACAATGGTCATTAATTCTAAACATAATAATCCTAATCCCATTATTAGCAAACAAGGTTGTTCCCAACAATTAATTTGATAACGGGAAGCAATTTCACGATTATCGAGTAACGAAAAAGGAGAACCATCCACTTGCCTTAAAACGATCCTAAGAACGCTAATCGAGGCGAGGAGTCGAGGCTAGCAAGGCACTAGACGAGGCCTAAGGCAAGGCAAAACATAAGGCACAAGCAAGGAACGACCCGAGCAACGGCTACAATGCGGCCCGGAACAAGGTTCAAGCAAGAGCTCTTGGAGGCGGTCGTTGCCCTACGGCGGCGGTCGCCCCCTTCAAGGTGGCGGGCGCTTCCCCTTGGCGGCGGTAGCTGCCTGTTGGTGTGAGGACGATGCGATTTCGCAAGCTTCCTCGGATCGATTCCGACCACCTCTTGAGGAACCGATGCCAACAGTAGCGAGATTGACACTTCTAATTTGTATTGAGAGAGATTTCCGAAGGAGAGAAGAGCATTTCGGATGCCTTCTTCCATCATCTCCAACCCCCTATTTATAGGGCTCAAAACCTCTCTAATGATTCAAATGACTTTGAGCCTAATAATCCGAAATGGGTTGACATTTGATGAAGTTGACATTGTATAAAGGTGTTAGGATTAATCTCCAAGCAAAACCATAGCAGTAACCAAAACCACGGCGCCCACAATAAAAGTGTTCCGTCGAGCCACCTGCGTCTGCAGCAAAGCGGCGCCCGCCAGTTTCATAGCGGCGCCCGCTGCCCGGCGGCAGTCGCTGCCCTTTTGACGGCGGTCGCTGCACTCCTAGGACTGGGCAACATTTTGGTGAAATTGTCTAACTCTCAAAGATACTTATCCGAATGGCCACAAATTTTTAGGGATGAAACTAGACTCCTTTATCTACCATTAGGCTTTGGAATCACTCGATTCCGAGCTTTAATGAAGGTTTTATGAATTTTTGAAGTTGAGGGTTTCATTTAGCGTTATCCAACATTGCACGAATAATCGGGTGACCTTTACCCTTTCTCTTATCGTTCCAAAAACAAATTTGAGTCATAAAACTAAGGAGAATTTCGTAATCCATTTTATAAAATTTGCGGATATTACAATGATACTTTGAAATCCATGGTTTCGTGAAAACGTATGACAGGTTTTTTGTGGTGACAAGATTATTGTACTAAATAATGTCAATGTGGTGACAGTGTTATGTTGGTGACACGTTTGTTTTCTGATAAAATTGGATGAAATGAATGACAGCTCTTTGTTTGTGACACGTTTGTTTTGACTCGCTAATAATGTGAAGGTGGTGACAAGGTTTTGATGGTGACACGTTTGTTTTATGATACAATTATATGAAATGTGTGACAGTATGTATTGTGTGACAAATTTATTTTGACTCATGACTTTTGTGATAAAATTCCATGAAACCTATGACAGGGTTTTACTGTGTGACACGTTTGTTTTCTTTGTGAGATGACAGGGATGACAGGATTGACGACATGAAGATTTTAACTGTTTCGTTGGTGGAAAATGGAACGCGGAATGTGAATATGTAGGTGACATATCCTCGAAGGTAGTGGTACTAAAGGATGATATCAGCTTAGAGGAGTTGAAAACAACATTAAGCAAAGGTGCAACATGTTGTCACCAGGCAAGAATCTGATCCTGTCACACCTACATCCATTCCAGAAAATTACCAATGCTTACATCGTGGAGAACGATGAGGATTTGATATCATTCTTGGATATCAATGCATCTCAAGGAGTTTATTGGAGAATGCCACTATATATGACTTTGACTGAGTCCAAGGTAAGGACTGATGACAACTTTGAGGATGTTTCCGAGCCGGCACTTCTCACCACTCCTATAGAGCATCTAGTTGCACCTATTGAAGTTGAATATGAACCAATAGATGTGGGAGGACTCCTACTAATAACTAATGAAGACATGGCAGACACGGATGAAGAGGACTATTGTGGTGACAGGAGCATTGCCAGTGGTCATTTCTTGGAGGTTGG